>JAGXJF010005667.1:0-235088 GCA_019208055.1 Stipa capillata | reverse complement strand
ATTAGGGGTAATAAACAGTATACAGAGAATGGATGAATTGTAATCCTTGTATTGATTCTTTGAAGTTTACATATATATATATATATACAATCACAAAGGGATGGCAGTTGCTTTTCTTCTGGAATCGTCATTTGGTAACTGCTAATCACGGTTAGCAATTGATCACAACCGTCGCATCTTATCCTGAGAAGCGTCCGTTCGCAACACATTCCCTATGGGTGTACATGCGCGCCCGACACGTTTATGGCGCCGACGCGTTTATGGGTAATATCTAATGGAAAAAAGAATAGTTTTTAGAAACACATGGGCATGAACACAATGAAGACTCACCTACCACTAAAATAATATTCTATCTTGGTGAGATATGCGGGGCGTCAAACCTAAATTATGATTTCTGATGGATAAAATTACAGCTACCTCCACTAACCATCGAAGTAACAACTTATGTATTACCATAACAAGTAAGAACTTAGTCGGTTAAAAATGGTCATCTAAACCGGTTTTAAAAAACAACCGTAAGAGAAGGGAGCTAATAATATTTTGAGAACCGACTGAGGTAAAGTCGGATGAGAGTACAAAATCGACTGCAAAAATAATAATAGTACAAAACCAACAGTAAAAATAATAATCTCAGTTGGGTTAGGGTTAGAGTACTAAACCAGCTGGGATATTGACTAAAAAAATTAAAAAAAATCCGGTGGTGACGACGCATCCTCCCCACCCTTCCGGGGCAGGCGCCACCCAGCCTGTCGCAGATCTTGCCACCGCGGCAGCCACGGCTATGCTTCTGCAAGAGCTCGAGGATGTGAGCGGGCAACTCCGGTAATAACTCCGCTAGGTCGGAGGCCAGCTGCTCCCTCTCAGCCAGCATCATCTTCTTCGTCGCCTTCGTGTGCTCACCACGGGAGGAAGGAGGAGACACCTTCATCCCCGTGGCCAAAGGCTCCTCGGACCGTGTCTAAGTCATAAGCCAAACAAATCAAATCAACCATCGAAACCAAACAATCATCCAAAAGCCACACAACCACATTGACGAATCCTAGAATCGAAACCGTAACAGAGAAAGACAAACAAGGTAAACACACACATAGTTCAGAGAGAAGGCTCACATCGAGGAGCTTGAGCAGGCCTTCGGCGCCGTTAGGCGTCGCCTGCAGCCGTGCCCCGACATCCATGAGCTGCTTCTCGAGCTCGTTGTTTGCCCCATCCGTCGCCATTTCAGGCCCAGGAATGCCGAATCGAGATGCAAGCCGCCCGGATTGGAGCGCCAATGCAGAGATCTACAGCCACGAGGGTTTCCCCTCGCAGCAGGGTGGGGGGAGAAGGACTCGGTGTCCCTCCCGATGCAAGGAACGAGGCTTAAGGAGACGACAGCGAGGTGGCTTGGCCTTGCAAGGTGGAATCAGAGGCTGGGTCTAGTGGGGTGGAACGACGCGGGGAGCGGGAGCAGCGCGTCTGGAGGCAGCATGCGGAGCGGGTGGATGGCCTAGCGGCTCCGGCATTTGCACCTCCGCGGCTTCAGCTTCGGCGGCGTGGGGTGGGGGAGCAGCGGTCGAGCGAAAGCGAGAGAGATCGAGAAAGAGAGTGGGTCACGGGATGAGGGGGGTGGCGGATGAGGAGAAGAAGAGGATGAGGGGCACAAGATGGGGTTAGGTTGGACTGGAAACGGGCTAGGGTTTGGTATTGGGTCTGGGCCAAAATATCCTCGTCAAATTTTAGGTAAAATCAACTGAAAAATTATATTATCTCAGTCGGTTTGTTTCTTGAAACCCTAAAATCTCAATACCAAAAACCGATTGAGATAGGTAATTATTTTAGCCTGTTTAATTTTTAAATCGATTGAAGTATTTCTCTAACATAATCGGTTTTACCAAAATCAACAGAGATAAGGAGTCTAGAAAAACATTTTTTATAGTGGTGGTATTACCTGTACATTATGGATATCTAGTTTAAGAAACAAAGCGATGATGGCTGGTCGGACCCGCGACAGCAGATCCATGGCTGTGGCAGTGGGCTGGAGCAGTGACGATTCGTTGCGGCGGGATCAGACGGTGGAACAAGAACCATTCGTCCCAATTGTGGCTCTCAAAGCAGGTTTAGCACCTTTGTTTGCTTCGGTTGATGCAAAAGAAAAGAAAAATAAGGTTAGAGTGGATGTTGTAGTTCCTGCAGAATTCCTCTTATAAATTTAGGATTGCTACAGTGTTCCTTTGGAGTTCCTATGCCTCTTTCCTGTGAATAAAACGGCACCGCAGGGTTCATTCCTATGGAATAGTAATTCCTATGTTTCTCCTGTGAAAATCCTACATTCCAAACGGGGCCTAGAAAATATTCTCCATAGCCATCATCTACTAGAGTTTTCCTATCGAGCCATGGAGCTGGTTGGATCTCAAGACAAGAACGTGAAGCTTGGGAAGTTTCCCTATGGGAAAGAATCAACAATTTGGTTGTTACCCACATCAAGAAAATCCAAAATTTTGCAGTTAGTAAGTGAGCGGGGCAGCCGACCTTCAATCCTATTCCATATTTACCGTCTGAAGAGCACATGCCTTGTCAATACTCAAGCTAGTCTTCCTTCCAGGTGATTGTCCCTCAAGTTCAATGTGCGGAAATGACCATTTTTTATTAGATAAGATGGAGTCGTTCCACTGCAGCTGTTATTTGATAAGTCGAGAACATGGAGCTCGCTTGTGTTGCAAATAAAGTGTGGGATCTGTCCACTTATCCTATTATTTGATATCTTCAGGTAGGTAGTTTGGCTAAGACATGAGGTGCAATTATTCAAGATCGATGAGAATCTATTATTTGAGTAGTCCAAGAACTGTTGTTTTGTTGGCTTCAGTGGTATAGGGATCTCTCCCCGAAGTCTATTGCAGCTAAGATCAAGAGTACCCGGGGCTTCTGTAGGAAGAAAAGATGAAGACAGCTCCATACCGGAAAACATGTTATCTGACAAGTTCAAATGCTGAACCGTATCACTCCAATTATCCCACATCCACTTGAAATATCCAAGCGACATAGCGCTGAAGCTGTAGGGAATCTACAACTGGAGTTAGGTTGCAAGATGCTAGGTCTACGATTTGAAGTCAAGACACGAAAGGAAGTGAAACACCTTGTCCATCAATAACCGACAACCTATTGTTTGACATAGAGAGTTGTAGAAATATCTCTCATGTACCTGCACTATAAAAGTTAGCCCTTGCCCTAGAGCAATACACAAGTTGCCTTTATTGTAACATGGTATCGAGAGCTGTCTTTTTGGGGTTGGCCTCTCCCGATTGTTTTTTCTCCGATCGATCGATCGATCTCATCGGCCTTCCCCCCGGTCCTTCGGGCAAGACGACTTCTACCACTGCCCTGCTTCTTCCGCACGACTGCATCCAGCGGTTGGAGACGTCGCCTTCCACCTGATCAGCATCGTTAGCCGTCAGCTCGCTCCTCTGCTTGTTCCCACCGGCAAGCCCTTCCTCCAACATCGTCCTCCTACCTCAGCTCCGCTGTCGTCAGGACCATTGTCGGCCGCCATTAACTGGTCCTCCGCTCCAGTACGGTTTTACGCTCCACCTCGCCCAAATGACGCCGACCCACCGTCGGCCACCCACTGGTCGATGGCTCTCCCGCGGTCTGTACCGCGATGACTCATGCGTGCTCTATTTTTGTCTAGAACAGAGTAAGACATGTTTCTTTCTTGTGCAAAAAACATGTACTATGTCTTCGTCTTCTGGTTCTTCGTCAGGAAACATCTCCATCCCTCACTGCCCGGTGATTTTTAACTGTCTCAACTATTAGGACTCGGTCATGCATATGTGTCTCCATGCATAGTTACTACTTTTGGGATTTTCTTACCAACGAGTTGCCTTGTTTGGCTCGTCTTGTTCCTCCTGTTGCACCTGTGTGCTCATGATAGAACAACGAGTGTCCCGATCTTTCGACGCGAAGGATAACTGTGATCTATTTGGATTTGACCTTGACGATCTGACTACATCGTACGACGATGATGGGCCTTAGCAATCAGTAGACCAACTCTAGTAGATTATTGATGATGTCGAGAGAACAGTCAACGTGAACATGAGGTTCTAACCCCTACAAGCGATCGAAGAAAAAGCAAGAATTATGAAATAACAATATAAAATTGTGAATATAACTGAAGCACTCAAAGAGGTGGGATTCTGCAAATGGTCTTGATCTGGTCTTTAGACACAAACAAAGAACATGACAAACAGCAATGTAGCTAGCTCTAAACTTTAGCGAAACCCAAAACTAAACAGAGCATCAGGGTATATAAAGAAAAGATGTGGCCTATTTCAGAAACAACCCCAGACTGTTTTGGTAATTGCATTATGCTCATAGAGAATTTGAAGACAGGGTCAGATGAAAGGACCGAAGGTGCCGACTAGAGGGGAGGTGAATAGGAGGCTAACAAAAATTACTTCTTTTAACTTGATTGAACTGGTTAAGCCTTAAACAGGAACTAGGGTTAACTAGCTGTGTGACAGGTGAGTGACACATGCAACAGATGATGTGTAAATTAGCATGCAGCTGTCACAGGACATAGGGTTATTATCCTGAGGGAGGCCCGAACCTGTATAAAAAAGGGTTGTCCCCTGTTGTCAGATCTCCTGGCCTTGGGCCCTAGAGGTCCCTACCCCCCAGTATCACCGTTCCACAAATACCGTAAGATCGCCGATTCACCGATCGTCGACAGGTTTGCCTCAGTCCTCAAAGCATGGGAGAAGATGTAATAATACTTAGTTTCCAGGTCTTCTTCTCCAACTGAGAGACTGGGAGAGCTATCTGCTTGTTCAGCCTCTTCTTCCTCTTCCTCTGCGACTGCTTCAGCACTGGGAGATGAACTTTCTGCTTGGTAATCTTCATCAGAATCAGCTCTAGTTGCTCTGGGCCTTGGTGGAGTTACAGACACTCCTCTACCATCATCTGATGAGCTCTCAGAGCTTTTTTCTTGCTCAGCTGACTTACTTGCCTGTTCCACAGGTGTGGACACAAGTGCTTGAACTGAAGGGGCTGGGTCAGCTGGCGGTGGCACAGGTGATGGAGACCGGTGTTGTTCTGGAGCTTGAACTTCTTGCGCCTGTGACACAGCTGGCTGAGGCAGCTGTGGACTTGAAGGTTTGGCAGCTTCAGAAGATTTTGCTGATGCAGACTTGGAAGATGAAGGCTCTTGGGCCTCTTTCATAACTTGTTCTTCTGCCTCCCACACCAAGAATTGTGAAGGAGACAACTGCTTTTGAACGTCTAGCGAGGAGAGGGATTCTACACTGGTAGAGCTTTGAGTTCTTCTACTCCTTCTTTGATAAGTCTGAAGATCTAACTTGGATGGGCTGATGACCTGTGACACAGGTGGTGGCATCTCCTTCTTAAGCTCTTTAATGGCAGACGTCTGTTGTTCAATTTGAACTTTTAGGGACCGCTTGGAACTTTGAGTTGTCTCTGAAATAATTTTAACCACTGCCTCTGACTGCCTCTTGGCTTGAGGTTCATCACTAATCACAACAGTTTCTGACCTTTTCCTCTTTGGAGCTTGAGCAAGTGCAGTAGCAGGAGGTGATGTAGGCTTGGAAACCTTTGGAAGCATAGTCTTTTTAAGCTTGAGCTCAGCTCTCAGAGCAATTTTCTCAGGACCATTTGGCATGTCCTTGAGCCTTCCGAGAATATCATGTATCTCCAATATAAGAAGATCATCTGCAGCAATGGAAGGAACCCTTGATCCTGAACTGGCAATAGGAGGAGCTGCTCTTTGAGATTTGAATTCAGGAGACAACAGACCTCGCTTGAGTTTGATTTCAGCTTGAATGGAAGATTTCTCAAGGCCACGTGGCAGAGAGTTAGCCTTCTTGATTAACTCACTGATTTGAAGAATGAGATGCCTATCTCTAGCATCAGTATGCTGAAGTTCAAGTGGTTTGTGTGACCCTTCTGCCAAGCATTTAGTTGAAAGTTGATCCTGCTTCTCAAGAATCTTCTTTTTCAAGTCTGCTTCTTCTGAATAAGATTGGCTTGACCGCATCTGCTTGTGCAAATCTGCAATCTCCCTCAAGATAGCCTTATCTGCTTCTGATGGTTCTGAAATTGCCATAGATACAGGCCTTGACATCTCTAAAAGCTCAAAGCTTTTGGCTGTGTATATGGTGGATAGCTGCTTCTTTACTGTTTCATCAGTTGTTTCTCTCATCTGAACTGCCAGCCTATCCAACTCCTCTAGAATCAGCTTATCATTCTCGAGATCTTCTTGAGATATTTGGGATTCTGGAACAGGTTCTCTGATGGTGAGTATGCCTCTTGGCAGCACCACATTTGCAATGGAAGGCTTTGAACCTCTCCTAGCTGATTGCTTCTGCTTCTTAGCTGCTTCCTTTCCCAAGGATGTGTGCTCAACAGCAGCTGAAGATCTTGTCCTCTTGGGTGGAGCACGCTGAGCTGAGCTGGACTTACCAACTTGAGAATCTGATTTCTTTACAAATTTTTTCCTCTGCCTGTAAGCCCTTTGGCTTGCCTTTCTTCTCTTAGCAACCTCTGCTTTCTGTCTTAGCCTTTCTCTTTCTTGGTCTGAATCTGAAGTATTGATTTCAAAGCTGGACTGCTCTGGATCAGACCACTTGACCCCACTGTCAGCTCTATCAGAATCTGAAGACATCTGTAGAAACAAGATAGGTAACACAGAGTATTGGTAAGAGGTGTTCCTGAGATGCAAAAGGTAGTAGCTGTGTGAGACACCTGTGTGAGAATGGGAGACACAGGTGGAGACTTGGTAACAAACCGAGGTCTCAGTCTTTTGAATAGGCTTGCCTGTGTGACAGGTGAGACCCTAGCGGTGCCACAGCTACGTGCAGAGGCGGATGGCAGATTTTAGAAATCTAGAGATTTACTGGTTTTCGGTGGTTAATTTCGAGCAAGATAGGTTCTGGAAGATTATCTGGAGCTAAACCAATCCTAACATCTAACAATGTGCTAATGGATTAGGCTTTAGAGCAAAATCATAAACCCTAAGAAAGAACAGGTGCAAAGTAGGGCTGGCGGAAGCTTACTTTGAGCAAAGATTGATAATGCACGGATGAATTGATGCTGGAGCTCTTCAGAAAGCTTTCTCCGATGCTTCGAAAGATTTCGAGGGGCGGAAACATCGATTTCGTCGAGAACTTGGAGTTTTGGTGCAAGGCAGAAGTTTGGGGTTTTAACTAGAACGTGGGTTCTGTGGAAAACATATCGACGCCTTATATAGGCCGAAGGGGTATAAGGTGGCTGTGTCACAGTTGACAGAAGGACCTGTGACACAGGTGAGTACACAAAATACCCTAGGACCTACGGAAATCAAAAGCATTCACCTGAGACACAGATGGATAGCTCAGGTGACAAGTATTTCATCCATAGAACACCAAGACAGAGAGAATTTGATAAGAGAGCAAGCATATGGACATTATCAGGAGATCCTTATGCAATCTTCCCAATGTCAGTTTGCCAAAAAATCAATCAAGCAAAACTAAAACTGACATGAGTCGATTTTGAAAATAGGTACATATTAATGTGCACACACAGCTGAAGAAGAAGATTTCTGCTCTATGCATAAAACACATACACCTGTGACATAGGTGATCAACATAGATGAGCATATAAGGCATATAAATGGCAGAACATAAGAGCTAGACACCAAGCCAATCCTTTTTATTGAAGATTAGAGACACCAATGATATTCAATTCACTCCTTAGAGCACAGAACCTAGTCTCATCTAAGGGCTTGGTGAAAATATCAGCTAATTATTTTTCAGTCCTTACATGGCACAGCTGTATATCTTCCTTCTCAACATGATCTCTCAGGAAGTGGTGCCTCACTTCAATGTGTTTGGATCTTTGGTGGTGTACTAGGTTGTTGGCTAACTTAATTGCACTTTCATTATCATAGAAGAGGGGTACTTGATTAAAAGATATGTTGAAATCTTTCAAGGTCTGCCTCATCCATAATAACTGAGCACAACAACTACTAGCAGCTATATACTCAGCTTCTGCAGTGGAAAGGGCTACTGAGTTTTGCTTCTTGGATGAGCAGGACACTAAGGAATGCCCTAGAAATTGACAAGTATCAGATGTGCTTTTTCGGTGAACCTTACACCCTGCATAGTCACTATCAGAATAGCCGACTAGCTCAAAATTTGCACCTTTAGGATACCAAAGACCAAAGCCTGAGGTTTGAATCAAATATCTCAGTACTCTTCTTACAGCCACTCTGTGACAGTCCTTAGGATTAGCTTAGAATCTTGCACACATGCATACATTCAACATTATATCTGGCCTAGATGTACACAAATAAAGCAAGGATCCTATCATAGATCTAAATTCTTTCTGATCAGCAGACTTACCTTCGATGTTTAAGTCCAGATGACCATTAGTTTGCATGGGAGTATGAATAGGCTTTGCATCCTTCATGCCAAACTTGGTGATAATGTCCTTGGTGAACTTTTCTTGTGAAACAAATGTACCTTCCTTGAGTTGTTTGATCTGAAGTCCTAGGAAGTACTTGAGTTCTCCATCCAAAGACATCTCAAACCTTTTGGTCATCATCTGGCTAAACTCATCACTCATGGAGCAGTTAGAACTGCCAAATATTATGTCATCAACATATATTTGTCACACAAATAAATCATTTCCATTTTTCTTAGTGAATAGAGTTATGTCTACTAAGCCCATTTTAATTCCATTATTGATCAGAAATTCTTTCAAAGTGTCATACCATGCTCTAAGTGCTTGTTTTAAGCCATAGAGTACTTTGTGTAGTTTATAGACATGGTGTGGTTTCTTATCATCTTCAAAACCAGGTGGCTGTTCAACATAAACAAGTTCAGAGAGTTTACCATTCAAGAAGGCTGATTTTACATCCATTTGATAAAGCTTGATGTTGTGATGGACAACATAAGCAAGAAGAATCCTGATAGCTTCAAGTCTTGCAACTGGAGCAAAGGTTTCTCCAAAGTCCAGACCCTCCACTTGTGTAAACCCTTGAGCCACAAGTCTGGCTTTGTTCCTTACCACTTGTCCATTTGTATCTTGTTTGTTCCTAAAGACCCATTTTGTTCCAATCACATTATGATCATTGGGTCTTTCCACCAGGGACCACACTTGATTTCTCTCAAATTGATTTAGCTCTTCATGCATAGCATTTATCCAATCAACATCCATGAGAGCTTCCTTAATGTTCCTGGGTTCAACACTGGAAACAAAAGAGTAATGTTCACAGAAATTAGCTATTCGAGAATGAATAGTCACTCCCCTATTAATGGCACTAATGATTTGGTCTACAGGGTGATCCTTCTGCAGCCTGCTGATCACAAGGGGTTCGGGGTCAACCGCTGGTGTCACAGCTAATGGTGTTGCCTGCGACACAGCTGGTTCTTCCTGCAGCTGGCTGAGACAGGTACTCTGCATCCAGGAGATCATTGGCTGGGTTGTACTCGAGCTCCATGTCTTCATCTCCAGTGTCTTCATTCAGTGATGGAGAGAGTGGTTCTTGATCTTTTGATGAGGCAGATTCCTCCTTGATGGTGGGTCTGATCTCACCAGTAGACTTCTTTTGAATGCTTGATTACATGCTTGTCCAAGAATGCTTCCACCTTGGAGTTCTTGAACTCAGTCCCGTTGTCACTCCTGATCTTGACAAGGTTTACCTTCCATTCATTTTGTATTCTTACAATAAGATGCTTAAACTTCTTGTAAACCTGTGTCTTCTCCTTCAAAAAGAACACCCAAGTATATCGAGAAAAATCATCTACAATGACAAATCCATACTTGTTACCTCCCAAGCTCTCATATGTAGTAGGACCGAACAGGTCAATGTGTATGAGCTCAAAAGGTTTGGTGGTGGTCATGACATTCTTGGGACGATGGGCAGCTCCAACTTGTTTGCCGGCTTGACATGAACTGCATGGCTTGTCCTTCTCAAACTTCACCTTTTCTAAGCCAATGACATAGTCATGTTTGCTCAGTTTGTTGAGAAGCTTCATCCCAGCATGTCCTAGCCGCCTGTGCCACAGCCAGCTAACACTGGTCTTGGCCATTAGATACCATGGAGCTGCAGCAGGCTGTTCATTGAAGTTTACTGTGTATAGCTTTCCAGACCTGCATCCTCTGAACACTTGAGAATCATCAGATAGTTTGGAAGCTATAACCTCATCAGGATAGAACGTGACTTTCATACCTGTGTCACACAGCTGTGACACAGACATAAGGCTATAGCCTATCTGATCTACAAGCATTACATTGGATAAAGAGTGATATTTAGATATGGCAACTTTACCAATGCCATTTACCTTTCCCTTGGAGTTATCTGCATAGATCACATGTTTACTTGGAAGATTTTCATGTGTGATCTCTACAAACTCCTCTCTGCCTCCTGTCATATGTTGTGTACATCCACTGTCCACAACCCAGTCAGTTCCACTAGAGGCAGTATCCTGCAAGATTAGTTATGGGGTTTAGGAACCCAAACTTGTTTGGTTTCCTTAGTAGTTTTACCATATGCGGAAACAACAGTTAATGAGTTAGAAGATTTATTTCTATAGTTGATAGCCTGAGCAACAGATGATATGACGTGAATTCTCTTAGGCTTACTATCACCTAAAACCTTAAACAGAGAGGTTAGTTGGCTGCGTGTGTTACCGGTGAAACTAGTGGGTACACAGCTGTGTAAGACACTGGTGGCACAGGTGACTGTCACCTTTGGAACCCAGATGGCCGGCAACCACTTTGTCAAGTGCCTGCGACCTATATACTTAGCCACAATCTTCCCTTTTCTGTCCTTCTGTAGGATATAGGATGGATTGGATGGAATGTTTACCATCTTCCTATCTCTCTGTATATGACCAACAGGTTTGTTGTCATCTGTTCCTGCCTGTCTCACAAATTTTTCTGCAAGATTAAAATTAGCAACAGCAGGTAGTTTATCCTTATTAGCAGAAGGATTGTAACCCAGGCCTTTTCGGCCATCATTCTTTCTGAGCATTTCAGCTCTGATGAGCTGATAATTTTGCATGCCAATATTGGCAGTGCATAGGCCTTTTCTCATGAGCCATTTAAGCTCTTCCAGCTCTTCCTTAAGCTTGTTGTTCTCATCTGCATCCATAGAGTTAGTAATAACAGAAGTTGAAGCTCTTTTGAGTCATCAACTACACAACCTGTGGAAGTTAGAATATTTATGCGACTAGCACAGTTCAAACATAATTCAATAGCAGCATGAGTAGACAAAGATGCATCAGTAGATATAGAAGAAATATCAGTGCATATAGAATGCTTTGCCTTGAGCTCCTCATGCTCCTTAATCAGAAGCTCATGAGCTACCTTGAGCTTCTCATGAGCTATCTCCAAGTTTTCCTGATCTAGCCTGAGGTTTTCTCTATCATCTATAACCTCATCATATGATTCACTCAGCTCCCTGAGTTTATCTCTTAAAGAGATGTTTTCCTTCCTCTCCTTGCCATAGGCATTATCTGTTCTTTCAAGAATGCCCATTAGTTCAGCATAATCAGGAAAGTCATCCTCAGTAAGTACCTTTGAACCTTTGGCCATGAAACACAAAAGGGCAGAAATGGATGGCAGTTGATCAGCTTCAGCACTGAACTCGGAGCTGTGTGACCTGGCTGTGTCACAGCTGGGTATATCAGCCATGCTGATGGCGATCCCAGCAACTTGATCTTCATCCTCTGACTCTTCTTCTGAGCCTGAATCCTCAGATACCCAAGCCTGTCTAACATAAGCTCTGGCAGTGGCTTTGTTTTTGGAGTAGGTTGGATGCTTGTTGTTGAAGGTCTTCTTCTTCCCATGGAAATCCACCTTCTTTCTGTACTGGCTATTGTCCTTTCTCTTTGTTGGACAATCAGCAGCAAAGTGGTCTTCCTTGCCACACTCGAAGCACTTGTTATCTTTTGATAGCTTCTTCCCTCTGAATCTGTCACCTGATCCAAGCTGCTTCTTCTTCTTGTAAAACTTCTTGAAGTTCCTTGTGAGGAGGATGAGTTCACTCTCTTCTCCGCTGGTCATCTCCTCATCAAGCTCTTCACTGCTATCACTCTCAATCTATGATGTTGAAGCAGTAGTCTTCAAGGCAATATTTTTCTTGATAGTTGGAGAGGAGCTTTGTTTACCTTCTTGCTTAAGCTCCATCTCATGTGTTAAGATCCTTCCTAACACTTCTGTGGGTTTCATTTGCTCGAACCCATCTTTTTCCTTCAGCATGAGAACAAGTGTTCTGTAGGCTTTTGGAAGCACTGACAAGAACTTCTTGATCGCATCTTCATCTTCCACTCTGTTGGAGCCAAGGGCCTTCAGCTGGTTGGTGATAATGGTGAGTCTTGAAAACAGAGAATTGATGTCTTCACCATGCTCGAGCTCAAACCTCTCCAGCTTTGATTCCAGAAGGCTCCTCTTTGACTTCTTTAGAGTGTCACTGCCTTCATAGATCTACTCCAAGGTGTCCCAGATATCCTTAGCAGATTTCATAGTGCTGACCCTGTTGAAGTCATGCTCTTGCAGACCCATAAATATAGCAGTGGTAGCCTTAGCATTGTTCTGAATGTTTCTCTTGTCGTTTACGCTAAGAGCAGCTGGGTCTGCCAACCTGTAGCCTGTACAAACAACTTCCCACACATCTGGATCAATTGAGATAAGATGCATTTGCATCTTTCTTTTC
Source organism: Stipa capillata (assembly GCA_019208055.1). NCBI lineage: Eukaryota > Viridiplantae > Streptophyta > Magnoliopsida > Poales > Poaceae > Stipa > Stipa capillata. Next base: position 222,400 of record JAGXJF010005667.1, on the reverse strand, counting down.
CAGAAGGCATAATTAGTTCCATTGAAAACATTTATTTTACCCTCATAGCCCGACATCCTTTACTCTAGCTGTTAGGCCAAATCAAAGAGCAACCCGCTCTGATACCAATTGAAAGGACCGAAGGTGCCGACTAGAGGTTGGGTGAATAGGAGGCTAACAAAAATTACTTCTTTTAACTTGATTGAACCGGTTAAGCCTTAAACAGGAACTAGGGTTAGCTAGCTGTGTGACAAGTGATTGACACAGGCAACAGATGATGTGTAAATTAGCATACAGCTATCACACAGGTGCCTAACACAGGTGTTCTAAGGACTTAGTAAATGATGAGCAATCAATGTGCTTGTGTAACAGGTAACTGACTCAGGTGTGAGATAAGATATATAGCAACTGAGACACAGCTAATGAAACACAGGTATAAAGGAGATCTATAACAGATGAACAGAATAAGTCTAAGATCTCATAAGCAAGCAAGCAAGCAGGAAGCTAAAGACAATACAGGAAAGTACTCAAGGAGACAGTGTGTTTTTCACCGAAGTTCCCAGCTCTTCACAGAGTGGTACGTCTTTGTTGGAGAGGCTACTCTGAAGAGATCGCCAGCACCAAATCGTGCTTGTTCTCCGAGTACCTGACCTTCAGGCCTCTTCCTTTGCTTGTGGAAGTCCTTTTGCTTGCAGCAGGTAGACTTCGATTCACCTTCACAAACGTCTGGTTCAGCCCACACAAGCTTGGGTGATACCAGCGACTCCTACACCCGCCTAGGAGTAGACACTCCAAGAGTAACAGATTCAGTAGCAACAACTCTTGGAGGAACCAACGCTCTTTGCTCAAGAACTCTAACTCTCCCGAACTGACACTTAGGAAACTTTGGCTTTTGTTCGGTGGGAAGAGGCTTTGCAACGGTTGAATATGATTCACTGGATTGGCAAAGGTTGGTTTGTTAAGACCTCCCCTGGTCCCCTATATATAGGGTTCGCAGGGACCCGACCGTTACACTGTTGCCACGTAGGATTAAGTGAGCCACCGGTGACAGGCACCGGTGACACAGCTACACACTACGCCCAACCTATAACCGGCTCGGGCAGACCGACACCTGTGTCACCGGAGGCTGACACAGGTGAACCCTTAACTGACGTAGCAGCACTACTCAGCCTGGTCCTGGCACACGACATGCCCTCAGCATACAACACCCTCTGAAACCTAATAAGGAGAGAACTTCCGACAGCCCTCTGACTCAGCAGACAAGCCATCGCAGCGCAGGTTCCTTAGCATTTACAAGCTCTCCCCTGGTACAGAGATGTACCTGAGTCATAGAGCGCTAGACCACCGGTGACACACCTGTGTCACACCGGTGACTCTAACCCCTAGGGTTTTCTACTACTAGCACTGCAGAGTGCAAGCACAAAACCAGTTTCACACTTGTGCAAAACTGTTGACACAGGACCACTAACCTCAAAGCATTAGTGCCACTGTCCAACATCCTGAGCATTGAGCAATTAGAACCTCCACAGATCATTACTGCATCATCCCTCTTGATAGTACGGGTCTTTCCTATGGACTCAAAGAAACTAGCAAATCTAGGCTTTACCTGCCCACCAACTGCAGTCACGGCCCTTGACGCATCAAGCCACCATCACCTTGCTTGCAACTCCTTGCACAGCACCGGCTTCTTCACAATTGTGGCACAGCTGCCTAGCACAGCCATTCCTTAGTCCTGGAAACCACCCTTGTACCCTTTTTGGTGGTCATCCTTTCCCTGATGACCCTTCTTCCTGGAACCTACTAACCTGCCTACACTCAATGTAAACGTTAGATTCCAGTTTGAGTTGCCATTAACCATCAAAACCAACTTGGGGCCTAGATGCTCTTTCATCAGATCCGTTGGAAAGAGCATGATATTAACTTTCCATAGAGTCCAATATAAAACCCAAAATCGGAGTTCGTATGCCCGAGATATAGACGTTTGAAGTCAAAGTTGTCTGAGCAACCTAAATCACAGTCCATAACTTTTTGAACTTGATCTCTAGCTCTTCTTGGACCAACTTGTGACATGGGAAGCTTTCTTGTACAGCACCAAATCATCACTTGCATTTGCACATAAAGTCTTGAGTGAAAACTTATTTGTATATTTGTTGCCTTGTTCCCTTCCTTAAATTCATGCTCCATTACTTGTCTAATTTAGCTTGGCTTGGAACATATCCTAACAAGCAAATATATCCTTTAGGCAGCGCTACATGTCCTTTAGTATCAAACAAAGTACCGAGAAACAACAATGCCTGATAATTAAGTTGTCGCGCATGAGCCTAGTTATAGATCCTTGTATTTCTGACACTGGAGGAGTGGTAGTTGGGGCTAATGTAGGAGGGAGTGGTACTTAGGGCTGATATAGGAGTTGTGATTGTATCATTAGTAGGGATGTCCTCATCAGCTCGCCTCTCACTATTGGGGGAGACAACCAAGCAGAAGCAAGATATTGATGAGGCTATGCAACAAGCCATTACTGATTATGTTGATGTCATGGAGTCTTATATACTTAGTTCTCTGCCTACCGGTCATGGATTGACGAGGATGCTTGCGCTTCTACTATTTATTGTTGCTAGCATTGAGGTGCACCTCGCAGGTGACGTGGTCACAGTTTCTTCGGCACAGCTGATGTGGGCCCGTCTTCGTGATCACTACGAGCTAGCTGGTGACTGTTTGTACCTTGCTATTGTGCAACAGGAGTAGTTGATTAGCAGGGTGATGCTACTATGGATGAGTTCTTTGCAGAACTGTCCTCAGTGTGTGACGGGGGGAACCCATCCGGGTAGACCCAGCACAGCGAGTCGGCCCAACAGGCTCGAGGAGTTCCATGGAGGCCCACTCGGATGAGGGCCCAAGTAAGGCCCACACGGACGCAACGTCCGAGTGCCATCAAGAAAGACGTTACAACCTCATCAAGGCATACGTTTCGCTAGCATGAAGACTGGCGTTACTCGGACGGTTACACAGAATAAATGTATCAATTAAGTTGTGTAGTTACTGTAGCTCGGTCGACTGGCCGAGTCGGCACATGTACAGCCTATATAAGGCGAGAGCCCCATGCAAAGGGGAGAGGTTTTTTGAGAGACTTGAGGCTAGGCATCATCTTCAAGCTCTAGGCAAGAGTCTACCATTGTTTCTGTAATCTTTCTCACGCAAGGCTAGTAATACAAACAGCAGGAGTAGGGTGATACCTCCGCCATTGGAGGGCTTGAACCTGGGTAAAAACCTCTTGTGTGAACCCGCTTGAATCTTCCACGTGCGCTCCCCAAAATCCTACAAGAAATGTATATTGCCGTGAAATCCCCGCGACAGTTGGCGCGCTAGGTAGGGGACGCGCGTGTTGGAGCCATGATCCAGGCGGGATCCTCTCCCGCAACCGGTGGCAAGCTGATGGCCGGCGACGCGCTGTTCGCCGCGCACCCCGAAGGCACGGAGTTCCTCTTCGGAAGCCTTCGTTTTGTGGCCAACACCTTCGGCCAACTGAACCTGCAGGATCCGCTTCCCCGTTCCACGGTGGAATCGGAGCCTGAGTACCAGCTCGGATCCCCTTCCGCTCCAGGCAAAGGCGTGAAGCGTTCCCAATTTGTCGCCATGGTGGGCGCCGAATCCTTCCTCCCCGTCTTAGATTCCGAATCCGATGGGGACGAGAGTTCGCATAGCCGAACCGCCTCGGCTGAGGTATATGTGGTCGGGCCCGGCGTGACGAACGACACGGGCACGTCGGCGGCGGTGGCCAGGGTGGCGAATGAGCACCTGCTCACGCCCATCAATGGGCAATCGGAAGCCGAGAGGGCCTTAGAGGCATCTCGGCGAGCCATCCTTGCTGAGCGAGAGCGTCTCGATCAGGAGAAAGCAGCTCTCGAGCAGCGAGAACAGCAACAAGATGAGCCCCACGGTTCACGCGGACGCGCGAACCAGCGTGTTTCTTCAACCACCCGGAGGAGCCGGGTCGTTCGGACCCCTCTCTTCGGGTGAGAGCAAGACGGTGTTCCTGTCTATCAAACACCGGCCCAAAATCTTCTCGCGGCTGCCGCTCTGGCCGACTCACTGCCGCCCCCGGTGGATGGTCCTACGGCAGAGATCCACCGCCGAGTCGTCACCCTGATGAAGACGGTGGTGGAGCAGCAGAACGAGGCCAGGTCGGTCAGCAACCGACTGGCCTCCGGAGCCACGCGAAGCCAGCCTTCAGCGGCTCCGAGTCGCCCCGTCACTGTGGGCTCGTCACAGCCGAGTCGAGACCTTGACCTTTGAGGTAGTCGGCTTCAAGAGCGCCTACCATGCGATCTTTGGCCGCCCGGCCTATGCCAAGTTCATGGCTAGGCCGTGCTATACATACCTCAAGCTGAAGATGCCGGGTCCAAAGGGCGTCATCACCATCACTGGCGACTTTGAGCGCTCCAACGAGTGCGACCTCGCCAGTGCGGATATAGCCGAATCCTTGATTGCGGCTCAGGAGCTGGAAAGCATCCAAAGGTCTGTCGACCCAGACCAAGCTCCACCCTGCAAGAAGGCGGCGACCGAGTCCACCTTCCAATCGGCCAAGGACACTAAACGTGTCCAGGTCCACCCTGAGGATTCGTCTAAGACGGTCCAGATCGGGACTGACCTTGAGGCCAAATAGGAAGGCGCGCTCGTCGACTTCCTTCGTGAGAATTGGAACATCTTCGCATGGAAGCCAGCTGACATGCCGGGTGTTCCAAGGAAGTTCGCCGAGCACTCCCTCAACGTCGCCAAGGACGCGAAGCCAGTCAAGCAGTCTCTCCGCCGCTTCGCTGAAGACCGGCGCAAAGCTATCGGAGAGGAAATCGCCCGACTCCTCGCAGCCGGGTTCATCAAGGAAGTTCTTCACCCGGACTGGTTGGCAAACCCGGTCCTGGTTCTTAAGAAGAACAAAACTTGGCGCATGTGCGTGGACTACACGTCCCTGAACAAAGCATGCCCCAAGGACCCGTTCGCCTTACCTCGTGTTGATCAAGTCGTCGACTCCACGGCCGGTTGCGAACGCTTATGTTTTCTGGATGCCTATTCAGGCTATCACCAGATCAAAATGAAAGAATCAGATCAAATAAAGACTTCTTTCATTACCCCGTTTGGGGCTTTTTGTTATATCACCATGCCTTTTGGTTTGAAAAATGCTGGCGCAACATATCAGCGTTGTATGCAAAAATGTTTGCACGACCAGATAGGCAGAAATGTCCAGGCTTACGTTGACGACATTGTGGTGAAGACAAAAAAGACTGCGGACCTCTTGACTGATTTGGCCGAAACCTTCGCCAATCTCAGGAGGTTCGACATGAAGCTCAACCCGGAGAAGTGCGTCTTCGGAGTTCCTGCCGGCAAGCTACTCGGCTTCATCGTTTCCGAGCGAGGAATCGAGGCGAACCCGGACAAGCTTGATGCCATCATCAAGATGGGCAAACCGAAGGATCTGAAGGCTGTCCAGCGCCTAACCGGGTGCGTAGCCGCTCTAAGTCGGTTTATTGCCCGACTCGGTGAGAAGGCTTTGCCTTTTTACCGACTTCTCAAGAAATCCGACTCCTTCGAGTGGACGAACGAGGCTCAAAAAGCCTTCGAGGATCTCAAGCGCCTTCTGTCAACGCCTCCAATTCTCGCTGCACCAATGGAAGGAGAGCCCATGCTGCTGTACATCGCGGCCACGAATCACGTGGTCAGCGTTGTTCTAGTGGTGGAGCGTGCAGAAGAAGGCCGAGTACAGAAGGTGCAGCGACCTGTCTATTACGTCAGCGAGGTCCTCTCCGAGTCGAAGCAGCGCTATCCGCACTACCAGAAACTCGTCTATGGCGTGTTCCTGGCGACTCGGAAGCTGGTACATTACTTCCAAGCCCACTCGGTTACCGTGGTCAGCCACGCCCCTTTGTCCGACATCATCAACAATCGGGACGCCACGGGCCGAGTTGCTAAGTGGGCGATAGAGCTCATGCCTCATGACATCAGCTACGAGCCCCGCAAGGCTATCAAGTCTCAGGCTCTCGCGGACTTCATCGTCGAGTGGACTGAAAGCCAGTCCCTTCCGACTCAAGTGCACCTGGAGCACTGGGTCATGTACTTCGACGGTTCGAAGATGCTCGCGGGCACGGGGGCTGGAGTCGTCCTCATCTCCCCCAAAGGCGACAAGCTGAATTACGTGCTGCAAATCCACTTCGCCGCCTCCAACAATGTGGCGGAATACGAGGCGTTACTGCATGGCTTGCGCATTGCAGTCTCACTCGGCATTCGCCGGCTCCTTTGCCGCGGCGACTCGGATCTGGTGGTGCAGCAAGTAATGAAGACGTGGGACGCCAAGGACCCCACCATGGCGGCATATTGTGCTGCTGTGCGTCGGCTAGAAGGACACTTCGACGGCCTCGAACTTCATCATGTTCGCCGGGCTGATAATGAGGCAGCCGACTCCCTTGCCAGGATCGGCTCTGCTCGAGAAAAAGTGCCACCTGGAGTGTTCCTTCAGCAACTTTTCCAGCCATCCGTTAAACTGGAGTCGGCAACCGAGTCATCTGAAGCCGGGTCGCCACACCCTGAACTGGCCCACCCAGCCCAGGAAGACGTCTTGGCGGTTGTTCCCCTCTGGACTCAGCCGTTCCTTGCTTACCTTTTGCGCAAGGAGCTACCTGAGGATCCGACTGAAGCGCGCCGCATTGTGTGCCGCGCTCGAGCTTACACCATCATTAACGGTGAGCTCTACAAGCGCAGCACCACTGGAATCTTCCAGCGTTGCATCTCGCCGGAAGAAGGCCGAATGTTGCTCGAGGAAATCCACTCGGGACTTTGCGGCCACCACGCTTCGTCACGGGCCTTGGTCGCCAAAGCCTTTCGTCACGGTTTCTTCTGGCTCACTGCCCATGCTGATGCAGAAGAACTCGTTCGAACTTGCGAAGGGTGTCAGAGGTACGCCCGCCAATCACACATGCCGGCTACCGCGCTCAAGACCATCCCAATCACATGGCCCTTTGCCGTGTGGGGACTCGACATGGTGGGTCCGCTTAAAACAGCCCGAGGAGGTTTCACTCATCTCCTTGTGGCGGTGGACAAGTTCACAAAGTGGATCGAAGCCAAGCCAATCATGAAACTTGATGGTCCGACTGCCGTCAACTTCATGAAGGGAGTCATCTTCCGATTCGGTATCCCTCACAGCATCATCACCGACAATGGCAAGAACTTCACTGCCGAAGTCTTCCGCCAGTTTTGCCGGGATCATGGAATCCGAATCGACTTTGCCTCCGTGGCTCATCCGCAGTCCAACGGCCAAGTCGAGCGCTCCAATGCTCTTATTCTTCAAGGCATTAAGCCCCGGCTGTTAGTCCCGTTGCAACGGGCCGCCGGCTGCTGGATCGACGAGCTTCCGTCTGTCCTCTGGAGTTTAAGGACAACTCCAAACCGGTCGACTGGCTACACGCCTTTCTTCATGGTTTACGGAGCCGAAGCCGTCCTGCCGAGTGACATCCTCCACGACTCCCCGCGAGTCACGGCATACGTGGAAAAGGATGCCGAGTCGGCGCGACAGGACGATCTTGACCTCTTGGAGGAAGCGCGGGAACTCGCCCTTTCACGCTCGGCCATCTATCAACAGAACTTGCGTCGTTATCACAGTCGGCAAGTTCGGGGCCGAGTCTTCAACAAAGGAGATTTGGTCCTCCGACTAATCCAAGACAAGGCGGGCATGCACAAGTTGTCTCCGCCTTGGGAAGGCCCGTTCATCATCAACCAGGTGCTGCACAACGGCGCGTACCGACTGGAGGACCCGGCAACCGGCGCAGTCACTGAAAGGACTTGGAATATTGCTCAGCTGCGTCCCTTTTTCACTTAAACTTTGTACTTCCAACAGTTCATTGTTTCATTATAAATAAACATTTGTTTCCCTCGAGCGGCACTCGGGAAGCACTTTGTTTCTTCAATTTTATGTTGGACTCCTTTTTGTCCATTTTCATGACTCAACTACGTTCCCTTGGGCATCCCCGGGGGCTACGTTTAAAAAACCGAGTGGCTTAACTTCGGGCAACCCCCGGAAGCTACCTCAACCCACTGGGTGATTTATCACTCGGTACAAGTTATTTTGGATCTCCTAACTTTGTTTCTACACGAGCGTCTAAGTAAACGTGTACGGTACCTAAGGCCCACTCTTCGTCCCCAACTACAGTCGCAACCCGGCTGTCCGGTTGGCAAGAGCAAAAGCTAAAGGTCGGCCTGCACGCGAAAGGATCCGACTCGGCGGAAAAAGCAAATTCGGATGAACAAAATAACTTGTGCAAAATCAAAATAAATTGAAAGCATTTCTTTCGACGATCGGTGAATCGGCGATCTTACGGTATTCGTGGAGTGAGGATTGCTGGGGGGTAGGGACCTCTAGGGCCCAAGTGCCAGGAGATCTGACAGCAGGGGACAGCCGTTTTTATACAGGTTCGGACCTCCCTCAGGATAATAACCCTACGTCCTGTTGCTATATATTGATGGAGAATACTCTTTACAACGGGGGGTGTATATTAGAGGCTACCCTAAGCCTAATCGTAGACTAAACTATCCTAAACCACCAGGCTCGACTCCTTCGAGGCAGTGGATCTTCTAGGGCTTCGTTTTCTAGAGCTGCGACTAGATGTCTTGACCTAATTGGCTCCCCCCTCCCCTATGGGATTGCTGATCCTTATATAGGGGGTTCCCAGGGTCGTACCGGACGTGGACTTACACCCGAGTAGGACTCTGGTCTCCTTAAACGTCGGGATCAACTTCCTAGTTTAAGGGGAGTCTTCTCTTCCCGGGAGGGGTTACCTTATCGTCCGGGGATCCTTTCCGGGCACACCGTACCTTCCTAAAGTCACAGGATTCTGTATACGGATACCCCTAATACGCGGGATGCCGCACTATTCATCATCAAGCCCCCCGTCAGTACGTGAAGTGAGGCCATGATGGCTCTGTTAGAAATCTGCCCTTGTCGGGAACGAACTTCCGAGTAGGCGATCCGAGTAGCTTTAGTCGGTGACTTCTTCGAGTAGGTTCTACCCCTACCGAGTAGTTGGAAGAGCCTTATCGGAATTATCCTCGAGACAGACCCAGAATGCTTTCTGACTTGATCTGGTCCGTTGATCTTCGGACACGCGTCCGCCTGGCACGTTTTTAGGAAACCGATCCATCGTGGCGGAAAATTCACGTGGTGATGAAGGATCTTTTTCTCTCTCTGCGCTATCGTGCGCGCGCTCGTTCGGGTCGTGGGACAAGGTCTCCGACTTGCAGTGAGCGTTTTCGAACATGTCTGTCATAGTAGCGACGAAGGTTCTGCTGGTAGCGGGCAGCCCGAAGAAGAGCCTGGGTCCGCTTTTCCTCAATGAAGTTGAGGTCGTCCTCTCTTCGAGGGGTTTCTTCCTTGTCGGTGTATAGTTCTACCCGTGGAGACTTCAGGGTAAGTTTACTCGGTAGCATGGCCTCGGCTCCGTATACCAAGCTGAACGGCATTTCTCCGGTAGCCCGATTAGAGGTCGTCCGTAGAGCCCAGAGGACGGAGGGCAGCTCGCGTACCCAAGCCTTGGCGTGGGCAGAGAGCCTATCGAAGACGCGAGTTTTCATTCCCTGGAGAATAAGTCTGTTGGCGCGTTCGACCTGTCCGTTGCTCTGTGGGTGTGCGACCGAGGCATAGCATATCGTGGTGCCGAGCTCGGTGCAGTATTCGATGAAGTCGGAGCTGGAGAATTGAGTACCGTTGTCGGTGATGATTCTGCTCGGGACGCCAAACCTGGTCATGACGTTTCTCATTATGAACCGCTTGGCTGCTTCCGACGTGATCTGCGCGACGGGTTCATCTTCGATCCATTTGGTGAACGTATCGATCGCGACGAAGAGGAACTTATAGCCCCCGGGCGCTACCGGGAACGGCCCTAGGATATCGAGGCTCCATGCGGCGAATGGCCATAACAAGGGGATAGTCTGTAATGCCTGGGCGGGCTGGTGAATGCGTCTGCGGTGAAATTGACACTGACGGCATCACTTCACTAACTCGCTCGCGTCACGGAGGGCTGTCGGCCAATAGAATCCTTGTCTAAAGGCCTTTCCGACCAGGGTTCGAAAAGATGCATGTGCCCCGCACACCCCTCCATGGATCTCTTCGAGTAATCTTATACCCTGCGTTTGAGGGATACACCGCATGAGCACTCCGTGGGCCCCTCGTCGGTAGAGAGCCCCGTCGACCAGGGAGTACATCCTGGCGCGCCGGGCAATTTGCTCGGAAAGCGTATCATCCTCAGGTGTAGTTCGATCGAGAAGGTACTTGCGGATGGGCTCTATCCACGACTCTTCCAAATCGAGAGGAGCGACAAGGCGACCCGTCACTCTCCCTCGGAGCGTCAATACCTGGTGACACCCTTGAGTGGTGCTTAACCACCTCTCCTTCGTCCCCGGGTTCATGGGGAAGCCACGGACGGCGTCGAGATCCTTTCTACAAAGGCCCCGGGTGGGCATGGAGATCGTGAGGAGGCTAGGCGGGCAAGACTGTCGGCTTGGCAGTTATCCTTTCGGGGGATATACCGTACCTCAAAACCGACGAACTTCTTCTCTAGCTTTCTCACCTCCACGAGGTAAGCCGCCATATTCGGGTCTGTAGTCTGATACTCCTTGGACACTTGTCTCGCTACCAACTGTGAATCTCCATTCACAAGAAGGCGGCGGATTCCGAGTGCCGAGGCGACTCTGAGACCGGCTAGCAACCCTTCGTACTCAGCTACGTTGTTCGTGGCCAGGAAGTCAATCTGTAGTATATACTGCAGGCGTTCTCCTCTCGGAACCTCTCTCTTTCTTCCCGAAGGTATTTCTTGAAGATGCGACACTGTCGCAGATCATGCGAGTCGATCTGATGAAAGTCGCACCATGGCTTGGACGACTTGTCGGAGGATGTGGTGGGTTTGTCCTTGGAACGTGGCCGCCAGTTGCGCTTTTCGGTAACTTCGGCTATCACCTCGTCGGGTCTGATTTTTTTCTCCTTATTCCCTCCGGAGGGCTTCTTCTTGCGCTTAGACTTGCGCGAGTCGCTCCTTGACTGGAGAGGATAACTGGTTGACTCACCCCGCTGTTGCTTGATGTAGCGCAGGGTTTCCTCCGCACAAGCGGCCTTCTCGGCTAGGTCCATGAGCTGCCTGGTGGTTTTCGGCGGCCGCATGATCAGATCGTGTGTGCACATCTCGTTTCGGCTGCCTCGAGTGAAGGCGCGGATGATGTCCGAGTCGGTTATCTCTGGGATAGTGTTGCGGACAGCACTAAACCTTTCGGTGAACTCTCGGAAAGTCTCGTCTGGTCGTTGGACGACAAGGAATAGATCGTCGACCCGACCAGGCCTTGGGAAGGTACCTTGGAAGTTCCCGAGCAGCATGTCGCATAGCTGTCCCCACGAACGGATCGTCCCTGGAGGTAGATTCGTCAACCACATCCTGGCAGCTCCTCTGAGAGCGGTAGGAAGATAGTTGGCCATGACCTTTTCGTCCCCGCCGGTCGCTTCGATCATGGTGGTGCAGATTTGGAGGAATTCCACGGGGTTCGTGGTTCCGTCATACAATTCTAGCGAGCCGGGCTTGAAACGAGAAGGCCAGCGTACCTGTCGGAGTTCCTGGGATAGCGCCTGGCATCCGCTGAAGGAGCCCCGATAAGGTGCAGTCTCGCCGCTGTTTGAGGTCGAAGATCGGCCCCGAGCATTGGCGTTTTGTGCATGGTCTCTCCGAGATGGTTGCTGCTCTTGCTAGCGCCGCTGGCGGCGGTGTCTTTCGAGCTGTGCTCAGAGGTCGACAGGTAGCTCCTCCTGATGAGGCCTGTTCCTGGGGTGTTGTCCCTCCCGATCGCGCTCTTCTGGCGGCGGAGGGGTGTCCACCCGAGAAGAGCTACGGGCCACCGATTGGGCTCGAGAAGATTCGGCCTGGTTCTGCGCCTCCTGGAGGTCAGCCCCCAGTCGTTGCAGCCATTGCATACCCGCGGGAGTCGATAAGTCCACCACGGGAGGCTGTGACAGCAAATTGCGCACTTCCGCAAGTCTTCGAGTAGTTCGGGACACGTACTCCCTTGTTCCCGGGGGAGATCTCTCCCCAGCGGCGGGCAAGGCTCCGTTCTGACGAGGAGTTCTCTCCTCAGCGGCGGGTAAGCCCCCGTTCATGTGGGAGGCGTCCATGTGCGAGCCCCCGGGCAGATCATGATCTTCGGGGTCTTCCCGACCATCGTTGATCGCGAGTACCATCCGAGGTCCTTGGCTGGACGACGTGTACTCGTATTCCATCACGTTGTCCTCATCGGACACAATGTGGGTAGGATCTTGATCGTTCTCACGATCAGAGTTCGAAGGAGAGACTCCAACCATGGGGCTGGTCGTTCCTGCCGGGAAGTCGTCATTTAAGACCAGCTTCCCGCTGAAGGCCCTGGCGCACTCGGTTCTGAAGTGATCTGCTTCGCCATCCGAGTCTTTTTTAGGGGCGTATTCTCCGAAATCCACTCGGTCCGTAACTGGGTACGGATCCATAGGGCCGAAGTTGTCGTAGGAACCCTGGTCCGAGTACCCAGCGCGGGGCGAGGGTGCGATCGGTTTTCCTGCCGAGTTTGCTTCCTCCTCTTCGGTTGGAACCGGTGAGGGCTGTGCAAACGGCGCTGGGATCTGATCGCGATTAGTTGTGCGTCCTGCCGACTCTGATCTTTCCTGGACGGTTTGGTCCGGAGTGGTCCCCACGGTCGGCGCCATCTGTCGACGATCGGTGAATCGGCGATCTTACGGTATTCGTGGAGTGAGGATTGCTGGGGCGTAGGGACCTCTAGGGCCCAAGTGCCAGGAGATCTGACAGCAGGGGACAGCTGTTTTTTATACAGGTTCGGGCCTCCCTCAGGATAATAACCCTACGTCCTGTTGCTATATATTGATGGAGAATACTCTTTACAACGGGGGTGTATATTAGAGGCTACCCTAATCCTAATCGTAGACTAAACTATCCTAAACCACCGGGCTCGACTCCTTCGAGGCAGTGGATCTTCTAGGGCTTTGTCTTCTAGAGCTGCGACTATATGTCTTGACCTAATTGGCTCCCCCCTCCCCTATGGGATTTCTGATCCTTATATAGGGGGTTCCCAGGGTCGTACCGGACGTGGACTTACACCCGAGTAGGACTCTGGTCTCCTTAAACGTCGGGATCAACTTCCTAGTTCAAGGGGAGTCTTCTCTTCCCGGGAGGGGTTACCTTATCGTCCGGGGATCCTTTTCGGGCACACCGTACCTTCCTAAAGTCACGGGATTCTGTATACGGATACCCCTAATACGCGGGATGCCGCACTATTCATCATTAATTTCCATTCAAAACGAAACATGGTCTTTACATTTTTTTCTACTCGGCATACCGAGAGATATTACATGATAATTTTTTATTCTTCTGGAGTTGCTTCTACGCACTCCTCCAGGTCGGTAAACTCAACGATCCGGCTGGCGGCGGCGCGGACCCGGGGAAGGAGCTCCAGAGGGTTGACCGACTTTCCCTCTGTGTCGAGTGGGGCTCCAGCAGAAATGCTGTCGATGTCCGCATCGGGATGGTACGCCAACACCATTGCTAGCGCCATGCCGGCTCCCGGCTGCCGACTCCTTCCACTTCTCCACCTCCGCCAAGCCTTGCGACAGCTTGTCAGCGAGGGCGAAGATGCTGGAGCCCGGCTCTTCTCCGGGCCATAGCTTGGCGCAGAGGCTTTGGGTAGCCGACTTCATGTTCTGCACTAAGCTCTTAACTTGGAGGAGTCGGTCCTCCACAGTCACGACGCAGCTGGACATCTGTTCAGGTGTCCAGAAGGCGTCAAGAGCTGACCTCGCCGGGTCGGATAGTGCGCGAAGTCGGAGCGTCGCCCGCCTTGCCTCCTCCTCCAGTTCTGAGCAAGCATCTGGGTGCAAATTATTGCAAGGAAATGAACAAAGAAGCGTGCAAAAAAAAGGGAAATAAAGGACTCGGGGGCTTACCGAGTAGAGTCTCATTAGCTTTCTTGAGTTGGCTTATGAGTTCTCCCTCGCGCTTCTCCCAGTCGACGATGGCCGCGGTGTGTCGCTTCTGCGACTCGGTCATCTGCCTGGTGAAGTCGTCGATGGCCGCATGCAGCTTGCGGTTCGCTGCCTGCGACTGCTCGTACTGCGCCACCAGCCGATCATGCTCCGACTGCAGCATGGCAGCAATCTTCATTTGTGCGTGAGCTTCTTGCAGCTCACTGTCAAGCTCAGCCACTTTGGCATCGAGCATTTCTGTTGCTTTCGCCATCTGGATCATGGCCTTCATTTCTTGCCGAAGTCGGGCATTTTCGGCTTCGACGTCTGCCGACTCAAGAAAGTCAATACCAGCAAAACTTTAAGGCAAAGGAGTTGAAGACCCGGATACTTACTCCCGATGGCGGCGAGTTTCTCTTCGAGCCGCCGATTCTTGGCCCTTTCTTCGGCCAACCCCTTCTCAAGGGAGGCCTTCCTCTCGATGAGGGTCAGGCCATTTCCGCCGAGCCGGATCGCAGCCTGGACAAGGAAAAGTTTCGTCAGCATAACCCAAATTAATAAGTCTCCAACCGACTCAACTAGTCGGCTAGAGACTCGAGGGCTACACCCACTGGGTGCACTGATCGTGCTCCTAGTGTTAAGAACTAAACAAAGTTTAGATGCAAAACTTACCCCGACGGAAGACTCCAAAACCTCGGCCGAGTCCGTCAAGGATTTGGCCGCATCAGAAAATTCCCTAAGCTTGGAGCTAAGGGCGGCGACGCGGTCGGTGGCTGCTTCCGCTGCCGACAAGTCCCCCGCACTGCAACTCGGCAACAGCAACGCGGGCACGAGGCTACCGGACGAACCCGGTGCCGACTCTTTGGTTGCAGGTGCAGGAGCCAAGGCCAGGCTCTGCTCAGCCACCGGAGAAGACTCGGTGATGAGCTGGCCTCCGGCTCCACCTGCCGGTTCTGAGGAGTCGGCACCAATCGTAGTTGCCGGCTCTGTCGTTGCCTCGCTGGAGGGAGCTGACGGAGGCTACGGGTCGTCAGCCGGAGTCCCGGTTGACCCGGGGCCCACGCCAGACTCCGGCGCCTTCTCCACGGGTGCAGCAGGTTGTGGCGTGCTGGGCGTGGCTGCAGCCGGAGGCACGGCTGACTCGGCACCCGTGGCTGACTCCGTTGCCACAGCGGGGGCGATTGGCGTCCGCGTGCTGGGCTCGGCCGCAGTCGGAGCCGGAGAAGTTGACTCCGGCAGCGGGACCGGAGTCGGGGCTGTGGGTGTGCCGGTTACGGAGTCTCCTTTGTCGGAGAACTTCTTTTGGATTCTGCAACATTAAAAACCAAACCGACTTCAGCATCTTCCATCTTCGACCAGAGCATGGGGCAAGATAAAAAGACTCGTACCTGGTGGTTGTGGGGATTGTCTTTTTCTTCGGTTTTCCCGGGGCGGGCGGACCCCCGGAGAAACTGGCGGGTGCCGGCTGAGGTGCAGTCGGGTTGGCAACGGGAGCCGGAGCTTGAGCCGCGGGGCCGGCGGGTACGGCACGTGCCCGCTTGGCGGCTGACTCCGCCTGAGCCGGCTCCGCCTCCGTTTGTGGGGTCTTAGACCCGGAGGCGTCATCTTCGCGCCTCCGTTTGGGGGTCAGGGGGACCCGTTCCGACTCGGTGTCCGAGTCGACCTGAACGCCGCCCTCGGGGGCTTCTTTGTCGACCTTCACGTCGTCCAACGCCTCCGGAGCTGAACTTTGCTCAGGGAGTGGCGGCATGGAGTTCAAGTTAAGGAAAGTCTGCAGCATTAAAAGACTCGGAGTTAGAAGGAACGAATAAACAACAATATACAAGAATCCGACTCAGAATGCGAGACACTTACAGTCGGCGGGGGGTTGGCGGTAGAAAAGGGGGTCACGTGTGGTGCCCTGGTGAGTCTGGTTCGCTCCTTGGTCAAGTTCTTCAGGAGATCCATGAAAAGATCATCTGGAAGCCCATCGACTGACACCGTGGTCGAGTCGGACGCGCCCGAGTACTCCCACATCGGGTGCGCCCGGGCTTGAAGCGGTTGGATTCGCCGACTCAGCCAGGTGGCGATGAGGTCGGTGCCCGTGAGCCCTTTCTCCTGGAGTCTCTGGATCCTCCTCAGGAGTCAGTCGACCTCGGGCATCTCCGTGCTGGAGGGCTTGGCGCTCCAACGCTTCCGCCACTTGGGAGGACCTTCGGTATACGGGGGGAGCCCTTCATGGCCAGTCGGTGTGCGCTCATCCGGGCAGTAGAACCACCCGTCCTGCCACTTCCACACGGTGTCCGGGAGTTGCAGCTTGAAATACTGAGCACCGGCCTTGACTTGGATGCCGGCTCCCCCGCAGACGGATAGTCGGCCGCCGGCTTTGATGGGCTGCGCCTTCATCAGGAAGATCTTCTTCCACAACCCCCAGTGAGGCCAAGTCCCCAGATAGCATTCGCACAGTGTGATGAAACACGCAATGTGCAGAATGTCATTAGGGCTCAGATGATGAAGCTGGAGGCCGTAGAAGAAGAGAAGGCCGCGCACAAAGTCGTGCGGGGGCAGTGAGAAGCCCCGCTCGATGAACGGGATGATCATCACGCGTTCGTGCGCGTGCGGAGCAGGCTTCTCCTTTTGATAAGGGGCCCTCCAGCTGCTGATGGAGCGGGGCGGCAGAAGTCCCTCGCCGACGAAGCCCGAGAGGATCCGGTCGGTTACAACCGACAGGACCCAATCGCCCTTTTTCCACCCCTCGGAATGGGTGGCGGCGGCGGAGGAGGAAGCGTCGGTCTTCTTGCCTTTGCCGGCGCGCGACATGGTCGGAGGGCTGAAGGACGGCGGTGAAGCGAGTGTTTTTTCTCGGAAGGGAAGCAGTGCGCAGTGGCGGAGCTCTGGAGACAAAGGGCTTGGGCGCAAGGACGACGAAGGCAAACAGGAAACGCGGTCGCCCGGCGCCCGCTTTTATAGCCGAGGGAGGCAAACCATCGGCAATCGTGCGTCCTACGTGGCGGCAAACCGCCGCGGCAACCGTCGTCCCGCGTGCGTGAACCCGCGAGATTCGGGCGCCTTTTTCGCCATGACTCGGCGTCCCATGCGTCTTGACCGGCGAACGTTACGTCAGCAACCATCCCGCGCGCGCCGCCCGCATGATTCGGGGCAAGTTGGGGACTAAGTTGTTATTTTCTACTACATGCCACCCACAAACCGATGGACAAACGGAGGTTGTTAATCGTACCTTATCCACAATGTTGCGGGCTGTTTTGAAGACAAATTTAAAGATGTGGGAAGACTGTTTACCTCATGTGGAGTTTGCATATAATCGATCGGTACATTCTACCACCAAGGTGAGCCCTTTTCAGGTAGTGTATGGATTTAATCCACGTGCATCCATTGATCTTTTGCCATTGCCTACTTCTAAACATGTGCATTGGATGCTAAAACACGTGCTGATTTTATTCTGAAAATCCATGCAACAACTAAAGAGAACATTGAAAAGATGACCGAAAAGTATAAACTTGCTGGTAGTCAGGGTAGGCGCCATTTATCCTTTGAACCAAGCGATCTTGTTTGGTTACACTTGAGGAAGGATAGATTTCCAGAACTAAGAAAATCCAAATTGATGCCTCGAGCTGATGGTCCTTTTAAGATAGTTAGGAAGATTAACGATAATGCATACAAGCTTGAGTTGCCTGCAGGTTTTGGGGTTAGTCCCACTTTTAACATTTCAGATTTGAAGCCTTACTTGGGAGAAGATGATGACCTTGAGTCGAGGACAACTCCAATTCAAGAAGGGGAGGATGATGAGGATATCTCCCACACTATCATCCAAGGACCAATCACCCGTTCCCGTGCCCGACGACTTAATCATGAGGTGCGTTCGTTTCTTACTATCCATAATTATGTGGCTAAGGATGGGATGCTACTTAATGGTGATATTTTGATTCTTAGGAACATGGGAGAAGCACCACTGGACCAGCCACAAGAGGATGAGGCGCCACCCCAAGTCAAGTCGGACTCCACTTCAACTTCGAATTCGGTTCGGTTTTCAGCAGACAGCACCTACATAAATGGGGCATAACTTTCTCATACGGAGTCCGATTGAAGAGTTCTTGTATGCGTTGGAAAGCTAACAATGACACCTTTCCAATGGATCTGATGCCACGTTATGAATAATTACAGAGACATTGAAATTGTCAGAACAAGTCGTCAGGTGCTGCGACACCGTTTTGGGCCACTTCGGGCCTTGTTTTCGTTTCGGGTTTTAAGCCCAGGTTTAGGGTGAAACTCTCAGAAACCCTAGGTATAAATACTTGGTAGCCGTCATTGTTTAGGGTGGGTTTTGCTTAGAATTATTCTGCCATCGCAGTCTCGCTGATTTCATCAGTTTGTAGAACCCCACTTCGAGTAATCAACAATCATCTCGTTTGTGAGATTGCTTCTACTGTGTTCTTGCTTGTGTTCTCGATTCGCATGCAGGGATAAGCCTTCTTGGCGAGGTCAACCGCGTGTGCGCTTGGTTGATAACCAACGGAGCCGTGGTGTAGCGAACGCAGGGTTCGAATCAGTTCTGATTGGAAGCCGGGTCGTCAACGTCGAGTTCTCCACAATCGTGATTATCCCTTCCTAACGGAAGATCGGGCACCCCCGTGCGCATCAAGTGGTATCAGAGCTTCGGTTGCCTGTCAGGTATCATTGTATCCAATTAGTTTTGCCATCGTCCCAGAACTCCAGATATAGCCAAAAAAAATTGTAGTCCTATAGGGCATATCACCTTCATTGTCCAAGAGCTCCGAGCCGTTGCAATTTCGTCACAGTGTCGTATTGCTGAGTTTTGATTCATAGTCAACGTCCGGTTGCTGGTTTAGACTTGTGTTCTTAGTTGCGAGTCGTTACTTAGGGTTTGAGATATCCGAATACAACTCTGAACCCAAGTCGGAGTCGAATTCATAGTGCCTCGGTAAAACGGCCATAACTTTGTCATACGAACTCTGTTTGAGCTCTACCACCCGTCAAAACGACCGGAACGAAAAGTTACATCTGATTCCCACCCACTTCGTTGGTTTCGATGAAATCTGCGAGGCCAAATTCGCCTTGGAAAATAGAGTTATGGAAGTTTTATTCCCATATAGTCTGTTTTTTCCCTTTCGCTTGATTCTTTGAGCAGTTTTGTGAAAAAAAAGAAAAAAAAGAAAAAATAGTGAAGAAAAAGAGAAGAAAAAAAAGAAGAAGAAGAAGAAAAAAAACCTTGGTATACTTCTGTTTCTTGGTACTTTGGTATACTTCTGTGCCTTTACTCGTTTCTAGGAACATGTTTAGGCCAGCAACTGAGACAAGTACCTTGAATTATTATTGAGCTTTACTAACTGTTGTCGAACTTTGCTAATCCTTGCTACCAAATTGACCTTCCAAGCTCCACTCTCTTCTGATCAGTACAGTTTCAACCCGGCAATCGCTACACTCACGTCTTCAACGGTATCACAAACAAGCCACCAGTTGTACCACCTGCTACGTTGGTAAGAACTTTGCAAGAGCGTGGTTAGACGCTTGAGTGAGAGCGACTCCACATCCTAGTAGTTCGTAGGAGCTTTATACATTTGTGTGTTCCTTGTTTTCACTAACCATGACAGGATCACCAGCGGCACATCAAGATGATGGAGATGAATGTGTTTCTAAGTTAGAGCTTCAAACGATGCTGCGAGATATCAATGCAAATATTAGCAAGAGCAACCAAGATAATGAGCATCGATTAGAGAGGATAGAGAGGAGTATCGCCACCCTCATCACCAGGATAGATAACCTAGAGAAGCAGCCACCTTCCGATAGAGCTGAATCAGAGGATCTCGAGGCGGATGACACTGATCAAGATGAGGATGAGTATGACCGAGCTACCGCCAGAGCAGGACTTCCAGCTGGAGGTCGCCCCGCTCCTCACGCGGCACATCAAGAACGACGACAGCCACGTCGACAAGGTAGGGGAGGTAACGACACAAATCCTCGTCCTAGACGTGCACATGATGATTATTATGCTAATGTTAAGTTCAGTATACCATCTTTTGCTGGTTCCTATGATGCTGAAGTTTATTTGGATTGGGAGATGACAGTCGAGCAAAAATTCAATTCCCATCTAGTTCCAGAAATTCATAGAGTTAGACAAGCCACAAGTGAGTTCACTGATTTTGCTATCATTTGGTGGAATGAATTAGTAAAAGCTGGTTTAGCACCTGATACATGGCCTAGGTTAAAGAGAGCTATGCGTAGTAGATTTGTTCCTCCCACCTATAAACGTGAAATGCACAAAAAATTGCAACGCTTAAACCAAGGAAATAGATCTGTTGAGGAGTACTACCAAGAGCTACAAATAGGAATGTTGTGTTGTGAAGTAATTGAGGATGACGAGGATAAAATGGCAAGATTCTTTGGGGGATTAAGGCGTGAGATACAAGACATAGTTGACTATAAGGATTATAACTCTCTCAATAGATTGTTCCAGCTTGCTATGTTGGCAGAAAAAGAATTACAGGGAAGGCAGCAAAAGCCAAAGAGCAACTTCGGCGACACAAGATCGATGCCTGGAACGGTCAAATCAGCTCCACCTCCTCCTGCACGGTCTGCTGCCCCCTACATGTCTAGGGCGCGTTCAGCAGCATCGGCATCGTCACAAGCGCCAAAAGAGAAGACTAAATCAGCAGGTTCCCTTGCCCCGGTAAAGAGCTCTTCATCGGTTGCTTCCACGGGCCGCTCCCCCGGGACTATCTGCCATAACTGCAAAGGGAAGGGCCACTTTATGAGGGACTGTCCAAGCCCGCGATGGACATTCCTTGCTACAGAGGACGGTGGGTATGTTAGTGCTACTAATGTTGAGGATGATTCTGCCATTGGGGCTAACCATGCAGGTGGCGATGAGACGGGAAGTGATGGCGAGGAGATTCTAGGCACGGCCGCCACAGAGAAATATCAGGCCTTAATTGTACAACGCGTGTTGAGCACTCAAGTGGAACAAGCGGAGACCCTACAACGACATAACTTGTTCCAAATGTACCTCATTGTCAAGGATCGCCGCGTTCGCGTCATAATTGATGGAGGAAGCTGCAATAACTTGGTGAGCTCAGACTTGGTCAACAAACTTGGCTTGACCATACGTCCACATCCTCATCCATACCATATTCAGTGGTTCAACAATAGCGGTAAGGTTAAGGTAACACAATCTGCGAGAGTGCACTTTTTCATTGGTACATACCATGACTTTGCTGATTTTGATGTGGTACCTATGCAAGCATGCTCACTTTTATTAGGACGTCCATGGGAATTTGACACCGATGCCACCCATCATGGTCGAAGTAATAAATACACGTTTATGCATAAGGGAAAGAAAATTACTTTACTTCCTATGACACCCATTGAAATTATGCAATGTGAGAAAGAGGGAGCTGAAAATAGCAAGAAGGAGAGTGCACTGCAATCTGAAAATCAGCAAGTTGCTAACACCGTTTTCCCAACTAAGAAAGAGAAGAAAGTAACAAGCTCTAAGTCTGAGGGAATTAAATTGAAGGGGGGTGTTATGCTTGCTACCAAATCTGATCTTATTGATATTAATGAGCTTGATTCTCCTTTCTATGCCTTGATATGCAAGGAAGCGTTGTTTTCATTTGATGATACCTCTAGTTCTTTGCCTCCTGCTGTTACTAACCTTTTGCAGGAGTATAAGGATGTGTTTCCAGCAGAGATACCCCCGGGGCTGCCACCTATTCGAGGTATTGAGCATCAAATCGACTTAATCCCAGGAGCAACATTACCAAACCGTGCTGCATATAGAACAAATCCGGAGGAGACTAAAGAAATTCAGCGCCAAGTCCAAGACCTTCTGGACCGTGGGTATGTGCGCGAGAGCCTTAGCCCATGTGCTGTTCCTGTTCTTTTAGTTCCTAAGAAAGATGGCAGTTGGCGTATGTGTGTTGATTGTAGAGCCATTAACAATATTACAATAAGGTATCGTCATCCTATTCCTAGGTTAGACGACATGCTTGATGAGTTGAGTGGTTCTATCATTTTTACAAAGATCGACTTGCGTAGTGGATACCACCAAATTAGAATGAAATTGGGGGATGAATGGAAAACAGCTTTTAAAACTAAGTTCGGTTTATATGAGTGGTTAGTCATGCCTTTTGGATTAACTAATGCACCTAGCACTTTCATGCGTCTCATGAATGAAGTTTTAAGAGTATTTATTGGAAAATTTGTGGTTGTCTACTTTGATGATATCTTGATATATAGCAAGTCTAATGATGAACACTTGAACCATTTGCGTGCTATTTTTAATGCATTGAGAGATGCACGCTTGTTTGGCAATCTTGAGAAGTGTGCCTTTTGCACGGACCGTATCTCTTTTCTTGGCTATGTTGTCACTCCACAGGGTATTGAGGTGGATGAAGCGAAAATTGAAGCCATCAAGAGCTGGCTGACCCCTCAAACTGTCACACAGGTGAGAAGCTTTCATGGACTTGCAGGATTCTACCGGCGGTTTGTGAAGAATTTTAGCACCATCGCTGCCCCATTGAACGAGTTAACAAAGAAGGGAGTTTCCTTCCAATGGGGTCCAGCACAAGAACAAGCTTTTAACATGCTTAAGGAGAAGCTTACACATGCCCCTCTACTCCAACTCCCCGACTTTGGTAAGACTTTTGAGCTTGAATGTGATGCCAGTGGTATTGGGATAGGAGGAGTGCTGCTACAAGAAGGTAAACCCGTTGCTTATTTTAGTGAGAAATTGAATGGGCCAACTTTGAACTACTCTACTTATGATAAAGAGTTATATGCTTTAGTTCGGGTGTTAGAAACTTGGCATCATTATCTTTGGCCTAAGGAGTTTGTCATTCATTCTGATCATGAATCCTTGAAACATATTAGAATTCAAGCAAAATTAAATAAACGACATGCAAAATGGGTTGAGTTTATAGAGTCATTTCCATATATTATTAAGCACAAACGGGGTAAAGACAATGTCATTGCTGATGCTTTATCTAGGCGATTTACTATGTTATCTCAACTTGATCATAAAATTTTTGGCCTAGAGACAATAAAAGAGTTATACGCCACTGATTCAGACTTTAGAGATGCTTTTGAAAACTGTAGAGAGGGTCGAACATGGAATAAGTATGTGCTGAATGAAGGATTATTATATCGTGCTAACAAGCTATGCATCCCAGCTAGCTCCATTCGCCTTTTGTTCTTACAGGAAGCTCATGGAGGTGGTTTGATGGGACACTTTGGAGTGAAGAAAACAGAAGACGTGCTGTCCACACACTTCTTTTGGCCAAAGATGCGGAGGGACGTCGAGCGCTACGTTTCACGCTGCACTACATGCAACAAAGCTAAGTCACGCTTAAACCCCTATGGTCTTTATATGCCCCTTCCTATTCCTAGTGTTCCTTGGGAGGATATATCGATGGATTTTGTCTTAGGATTACCTAGGACAAAGCGGGGGAGGGATAGTATATTTGTGGTGGTGGATCGATTTTCTAAAATGGCACATTTTATACCCTGTCATAAGAGCGATGATGCTACAAATATTGCTGATTTATTTTTCAGGGAAATCATTTGCCTCCATGGAATTCCCAACACCATTGTTTCCGATCGGGATGTGAAGTTCTTGAGCCACTTTTGGAGAAGCTTATGCAGCAAGTTGGGGACTAAGTTGTTATTTTCTACTACATGCCACCCACAAACCGATGGACAAACGGAGGTTGTTAATCGTACCTTATCCACAATGTTGCGGGCTGTTTTGAAGACAAATTTAAAGATGTGGGAAGACTGTTTACCTCATGTGGAGTTTGCATATAATCGATCGGTACATTCTACCACCAAGGTGAGCCCTTTTCAGGTAGTGTATGGATTTAATCCACGTGCACCCATTGATCTTTTGCCATTGCCTACTTCTAAACATGTGCATTTGGATGCTAAAACACGTGCTGATTTTATTCTGAAAATCCATGCAACAACTAAAGAGAACATTGAAAAGATGACCGAAAAGTATAAACTTGCTGGTAGTCAGGGTAGGCGCCATTTATCCTTTGAACCAGGCGATCTTGTTTGGTTACACTTGAGGAAGGATAGATTTCCAGAACTAAGAAAATCCAAATTGATGCCTCGAGCTGATGGTCCTTTTAAGATAGTTAGGAAGATTAACGATAATGCATACAAGCTTGAGTTGCCTGCAGGTTTTGGGGTTAGTCCCACTTTTAACATTTCAGATTTGAAGCCTTACTTGGGAGAATAAGATGACCTTGAGTCGAGGACGACTCCAATTCAAGAAGGGGAGGATGATGAGGACATCTCCCACACTATCATCCAAGGACCAATCACTCGTTCCCGTGCCCGACGACTTAATCATGAGATGCGTTCGTTTCTTACTATCCATAGTTATGTGGCTAAGGATGGGATGCTACTTAATGGTGATATTTTGATTCTTAGGAACATGGGAGAAGCACCACTGGACCAGCCACAAGAGGATGAGGCGCCACCCCAAGTCAAGTCGGACTCCACTTCAACTTCGAATTCGGTTCGGTTTTCAGCAGACAGCACCTACATAAATGGGGCATAACTTTCTCATACGGAGTCCGATTGAAGAGTTCTTGTATGCGTTGGAAAGCTAACAACGACACCTTTCCAATGGATCTGATGCCACATTATGAATAATTACAGAGACATTGAAATTGTCAGAACAAGTCGTCAGGTGCTGCGACACCGTTTTGGGCCACTTCGGGCCTTGTTTTCGTTTCGGGTTTTAAGCCCAGGTTTAGGGTGAAACTCTCAGAAACCCTAGGTATAAATACTTGGTAGCCATCATTGTTTAGGGTGGGTTTTGCTTAGAATTATTCTGCCATCGCAGTCTCGCTGATTTCATCAGTTTGTAGAACCCCACTTCGAGTAATCAACAATCATCTCGTTTGTGAGATTGCTTCTACTGTGCTCTTGCTTGTGTTCTCGATTCGCATGCAGGGATAAGCCTTCTTGGCGAGGTCAACCTCGTGTGCGCGTGGTTGATAACCAACGGAGCCGTGGTGTAGCGAACGCAGGGTTCGGATCAGTTCTGATTGGAAGCCGGGTCGTCAATGTCGAGTTCTCCACAATCGTGATTATCCCTTCCTGACGGAAGATCGGGCACCCCCGTGCGCATCAGGTTCTACAGGTTCTGCTACTCAATCTTCTAGTGCGAGACCACATTCATCTTCTTTAGGTACATCACCATGGATTCTTGACTCCGATGCTTCCTTTCATATTAGTTTTGATTCTTACTTCTATTACTCCTTTATCTATACCTGTCACTGTTAGACCACAAGATTCACAAGCACAACAGCCCACATTGTAGATCAGTGCAAAAGAGCAATAAGTAACCACTTACTAGCTCACAGGAAGGCAACAATAGTTCTTTTAGCATATACATCTATGTATAGCACCCTAGATTCCTCAACCAAAGTCAAAAGAGATATTTGTTCTTCTCAGAAATCCCACCTATACCTTAATCCCTTCTTAGGTAAGATCATCATAGAAATGGCGTATAAACCAAGCATACATTATCTATCACTTCAACAGTAGCCTCATAGCAAATGGGTATATGCAAGATGAGCTGATGTAGTCAGCCAAGACCCAATGTAACATATGTTCTTTAAATTAAGGAGCATACTAAAAATAAAGACACCATATATATATATATATATATATATATATATAGTCGATTAGATTAACATGGCAAAATAAGATCAAGGGTAGCACCAATTCTTATCCTTATTCAATTAGCCAAATAGAATAGTAAGGGAATACTTAATTAGTTGATAAAAGATCCGGTGAAGTATCCAGAGGCATCAATCTTTAGGGTCAAGGCAAACTGTCAAATCCCTTATTGATGCAGCATAGCAATCGGACCAAATAGGTAAAACCTAATGCCAAGAAGTGGAAGGGGGAGATGAGGAAGCCTTACCTGAGAACAGCGTACACCGCCGTCGCAACAACGGCCAACTCCGATGTCATCTGTGGCGGCATCGAGCAGAACAACAGAGGTGGCGGCAGCATTCAGGCGAACCTCGATGGAGGACAAGCCCCTAGGCCTCATGGACATGGCAGTGGTGCAGGCAACCGAACCACGCGACGGGCTCGGCGGGATGTCCTAGGGCGAGGTGCTCCAAGCAGCAGCGGCTTCCTGAGCAAGAAGGCAGCGCAGCAAGGGATACCGTTGAGAGAGAGAGATGCGGTGGCACAGGCAACTAAGAGGCGCATGATGGGGCTGGGTGGGATCGTCCCAGGACATGGCGCACCAAGCGGCAATGACATCCCGAGTGGGAGAGGCCAAATGACGGGGGAAGGAAAAAACAAGGGAGGAGACCGGGAAAGAGGAGTAGAGGTAGATATAGGAGAAAGAGAGGTACAGAGGTGACACTAGTGGCATTAGACCGAGGCGAGTCTGGCGGCAATGGTTGGCATCGGCAGAGGTGCATAGGAATGTGAGGGAGAGAATAATATAGAGAAGAGTAGAGGAACCGGCAGCGGATGTGTGAGAATGAGGGAGAAAAGAAAGATTAGAGTAGATTAGGGGGCTCCGGAGTGGGCCAATGGGCCGAATAAGTGAACCCAGTCGAGCCCCAAAACTCAGCCCAACTTTAGATGTTTCCTTTTTCTTTAAAACAGAAGAAAAACCAAAATTGAATTTTTTTTCTCTTTTCTGTAGAAAGAAAAAGAAGAAATTAAAATAAATATGTAAATTAAAGACTTATGTAAATTTTTCATTATAGGTTATTACTTGAATGCAAATGTTTTTGTCTTTCCTAAAAAAAGGAAAAGGAAATTTCAGATAAGTACTTAAATCATAAACTTTAGGTTAACTCCTTAAAATTTATTACTAAGTAAATTAGAAAGTGATGGATAAAAATATTGTTTCCTAATTAAGATAAAATAAGGATAATTAATTACTATTGTGTGTAATATTCCATATAACCTCTAAAAATATTAGAAGCTTATCTGTTTATTAAGTAAATCAAAATGAGTAGTAGAATATTCAAGGAACTTTTGGATATTAATTCTTACAATTACTATGCATGATCATGACATCTACATTCATATTGGAATTTTTCAAAAGTTTGGAGTTCAAGGTTAAAAATTCATAATTTCAAATTGGATGAATTTGAACTCATTGAATTTTTCAAAATGTTCAACACTGTTTGAACTCATGAAAAATTCAGATTCAAACTTCAGAGTCATGATATTCAACGTGACAAGGCTATGACATGTCGTGGTGGTGAATGGCTACTGTGTCTAGCACGTGGTGTGCCATCACTATTGGTGTGCCCATGGTTGAGGATGGAGGGTGCAGGCGCCATCCTTTGGGCACCATCCTCTTCATCCGGATCTAGGAGTCGTGTTCTCGCCTGATCCATCCCGCGGTTGCCTTGCTGGCCATCTTGGTTTGCACATTGGTGCGACTGTGGTAAACACCCTACATTACTATAGGTCGAGTTATCATAGATGATTTATCACAGGTGGGTGGCTGAAAACCTTCTGTGATAAGACTCATCACAGAGGTTTTTGCGAAAATAGACATCACAAGCGGTTTTTCAGAATACTGGTCTGTGATAAGTTGGTCACCACAGACGGTTTTATTTTAAAAAATTATCTGTGATTTTGAATAAAACCATCCGTGATATATGGGCCATCACAAATAGTTTTTGGCCCAAACAATCTATGATTCCAATAGCTCGTGGCCCATAAAGCCCACCACCACCACTAACCAGCGTGCCCCCTAGCTACGTGACCTAATCTGCACTCGACACCCTCTCCCTCAGCTTTCTCTCCCTCAGTTGCCTCCCTGTCGTGCATGTACGCACAAACTTGCACCCACCTCTCGCTCTCGCATGAAAGCTACAAGCATAAAGAAGTACTTAGAGCTCCTCCACACGGGGATTGTCTTGCCAGGTCTACCTGAGTACCTGTGATCTTGTAGGTTTGTGATTCTTAGATTTTTCCCTAATGATTTCATGTGTGTTAACACATCCTCTCTGTGGCGAGCTTTACATGGATATTGTTGTAGTGACAATACAAGCATAATAAAAGGAAGTCTGGCCTGGCATGCAGTGCAGAGACAAGCTGGGGGGTGGTCGGTGCTGAAGAAGTTGGACAGGAGACTTCAGAATGTTAGATTTGAAGTAGCGCAAGAGAAGCAGATCCTCGAGTTCGTGTCTTGGTCAGACTCAATTTATTGCGTCTGTCTAGGACTCTACGCGTGTTTGAGTCCTTTTGTGGGAGAACATGCTTATTTTGCTACATACAATTTTGGATTATCGTG
Organism: Stipa capillata; assembly: GCA_019208055.1. Taxonomy (NCBI): domain Eukaryota; kingdom Viridiplantae; phylum Streptophyta; class Magnoliopsida; order Poales; family Poaceae; genus Stipa; species Stipa capillata. The sequence goes on along the minus strand of JAGXJF010005667.1, from coordinate 194,090 downwards.
ACGTAAATTCTCCAACTACAAAGGCTTGAAACTTTAGACAAGGCATGTTCTTATTTTGAGGAGCTCTTACCAAGATAGTACAATTGGACAAGGCATGTTCTTATTTTGAGGAGCTCTTACCAACAACAGAAATTGTGGATGAGTTGAATGAATAACCGTTCGGTTTACTATCCCAACTGTGACGTCACATTTTTGAAGTCATCATGTGGACAACATTGGTTCAAATGCATGGTTTAGGACAATTATTCCCACCATAGAATGACATGTTAAGACATTATAGTTTTGTAACAATATGTGGTGTACACATAGCATAGGAAGATACCAAGCGAAGTTAGTTGTCGATCACACCTTCATAGCCATTACCGAATGTAGCGGGATCAATGTTACCATTGCCACATGTCTCTATCCCTTCAATATCATATTAAGGTGTAGGGGTTAATGCATCACCATCCATCCTCGAAGGCGATGGAAACCACAGTGGAGATTCCACAAAGTTAAAAAATGTGTGCACGTAATGATGGAAGGATGTGTAGCGGGATGATGCCAGAGTAGAGTGAGGACAGGGCAGTAGCGGAGCCGAAGACAGAATTGAGGGGCGAGTGAAAAGGGCGCCGTATGCAACGGGACACATGGTGGACATTCATCGGACTAGAAAAAGATGCACATGTGACAGCACAGTGATGCAAAGTGGAATGACGCTAGAGTGGAGCGACGACGCAATGGTGGCGGAGCCTAAGATAGAGTCAAGTGGTGGGGAAAGAAGGTGATAGAGGTGACTAGAACTGTGTCAAAGATTCTCTAGAGTAGGAGAAGGTGTGGAGGTGACAATGGAGCGACACGGAATGGGATGAAGCTAGAGCGGAGCTACGCATAATGGCGGCGAAGCCGAAGGCAGAGTTGAGGGGTGGGTGAAGAGCCGGGAACCGCAACAGAGATTCACTGGAGTAGGAAAAGGTGCACACGTGACGGCGGAGCGATATGGAGTAGGATGACGCAGGCTCGGAACAATGGCGAAGCCAAAAGAAGAGTCGACAGACGGATGAAGAGGGTGAAAAAAGATATACATAACATAGATAAAGAGAGTCAAATAGGAGGAGGAGAAACATGCTTTGATTAATGGTCTTATACTTATTCCGTAGCAACCCATGAGTATCATACTAGTCTATAAAATAATAAAGATGATCATATGGTTGTAACTCTTCATTCCTCCTCTCGATAGATGTGTAAAGCTTTTGTGTGTTCTCAAAAGAAACTAACCCAAAACTAAAAGGACATATTGAAAATTCGGCAAATTTCAATCCAAAAATTCAGAACGTTCCTGGCGGAGTTTGAACTCGTGCAGTACAGCATTCAAACTCCTAATGATGACTCGAAAGATATTTGCCCATGTGCGGAAAAAGGAAGTAGCCTCCAACTCATATCCTACGTGCACACCTCCCGTCTAAGGAAAGAATGACCTGAGTTACCCTAGACGGTAGCTAGGGTTTATTTCTCCTCCATTGAAGTCCATCTCCGGTGTGAGTTCTGTCACAGAGCGGTGCAACAGGAGCATCGCAGCGATCCATATATTACAAACTAAAATTACAACTTGCAACAAAATACAAAGTCTTACAATTGATTCTTGAAAATACGGGGAATTTAAAACCGTTTATCGTCTGGCTAAAGCTAAAGTCTTTCCTACAACTCTCGACTCACTCGACCTAGTTTTCTACTCATCATTGCTCTCGTCGTGGAAGTCGACGTAGTAGTCGACGCCTTCGTCTTCCTTCCTTGGCGCTAGTTCTTCGGAAGCTTCGTCGCCGACCTCGACATAGATCACTTCCATCTCTAATGACGGCTCACAGTCTAATCAAAGGAATTAGAATAGAGGGATGAGTACAGAAGGTACTCAACAAGTCCAGGAATAGCAAGAGGTGTTTGATGCACTATCTACTGAGAAGGGCAACGTTCTCCAAAAGCAATGCAGTTTTTGAAAGGTAAGAGAGTCAAGTTTTAATTTAAGGGACTACTGATCGATCTCATGTCTTACAGGCTGCTAGGATCCCCGATGGATCTCTTTCCTGCCGTGTTCGCAGTTTCGACCAGGAACATGGAGTGACTCAGCCACAATTCTTTACACTCTGCAGAGGTGCGCACCTGTACCCACAAACGACGGTAGTCGTGCAACTGAGGTGGCCAAACCCCATCTACACTCCTATGGTCACAAAGCCGTTTCACCGCCCGCTCAGTCATACCCTGCGTCATAGTCCCGCACAACAGGCTAGGGACTACCGGTCTCACATTGACACTACAGGTCCAACGCCTTGTGGGTAGCCTACTGCTAACGCCACCTTCCCAACAGTTGATACTCCAGATCCAACTGTTGAGGTCTTCTTTTCCCGGGGGAGTATGACCTATGGCAAAGGTACTTTGGCTTAGCCCCGCCCATACAGGGCATGTGGTTTGCACGTTCGCTACGGTGCTTAAGCACAATCGATCATTGGTTGCATTAACCTTATGTGAAACAAACCCGTGTGATGAAATCCGTCTTCCGATGTGCCTTCGGCACCTTTCTATGATTTCATCACCCACCATGCTATCGCCCAAGAACCGGCGATCAAATTAAAACAACAATTGATTCATCTTTAGAAAGTAGATTTCCATTTTGTGCAGGTTGTAGACAAGAGGGAAATTGTGGATCATTCTCAACGGACATGAACAAGAAACTGGACTTGCCTGGTAACGAGTACGTAGTGGAGTTTGACTGGTTTGCTGGCTGAACTCCGGCTTCTGAAGAAGAAAACCGATAAAGTCCGATAAGGACTAATCCAAAAGATCCAAAATATGAATGCAAATGACATGGCATGGTATTTGAGTGCATGAGATGCCAAGCATATTAAAAATGTCCCAAGGAATATAATGTAATCCTTTTAGATATTCTTTTGAAGATTTAGAATTATTCTGAAGAGCATTCAAACCTTAGTCTATTAACATTGATTTACTTTACTTAAGTTTACTACTTTCCCTCATCCTCCTTTAGTTGAATTAAATTACTAAGTTAAGATTTTAGATTAACCTAATGTTTACTTCTCTTCTTTAGAGAAAAACACACAGTTTATTTAATTTATAACAAGTTATCGTTTTAGATAAGCCTAAACTCCTTTTTGAGTTTAACTCACCTCCCAACATATGTAATTACATAAATATATGTCTCTACTTCTTTATTTTCTTTATTTCATTGATTATTTCTTTTTCTTTTCTTTTTCTTCCTTCTTTTCTTTTGTTAAACTTCCCGGTCGGCCCCTCTTGGTTCATCCCGGTGCCTCCGGCCCCTCAACCCAACTCTCTCTCTCTTTCTCTCTCTCTCTCTCTCTCTCGCACTCCACCCGACCGAACTCCCTTTTGCCCCGTGTGCCGCCGCCGCCGCCGGCGTTCCTTCCTCTGCCTAGGCCGTCGCCCTCGATGCTCCGCTCGGCTCTGCTCGGGTTCCGCCGCCTTCTCCTCGCGTGGTCTCCTAGGCTGCCGGCGCCGCCTCCTCGGCCTTCTCTGCCGCCGCCTCGGGTGTGAGTCCGGCTCGGGCCCGGCCCTGCTGGCCCCTACTCGGCTCCTTGCTGACGCATGCCACCGCTTTGGGCGGTTGTCCCGTTGGTTTGCTCGGTTCTCGCCACCGCCGATGCCCTTGTCTCGGGCGCCTTGCCTCGGCCGCTGCCCGGGACAGCCATGGCCGGCGTCGTAGCTCCTTCCCGGGGCTCCGTCGGCCCGCCTCCTGCCGGTGGCGCTCGCTGAGCTCGGCCTCTTCTTCAATCCGGTAAGCCCCTTTTTCCCCAATTCTCTCCTCTAATCCCCAATTTCTAGGGTTCTTACCAAATTCCCCCAAATTCTAGGGTTCTTGCTTTGGCTGGTCCGATTGCTATGCTTGATTGATGTGATTAGCCCTCTAATCCAAAACCCTAATTCTAAGCTTCAGTTGTTTCCTTGCCTTAGCAAAAACTATGTACTGATGTAGCTAGACTTGACTTCTTCCTATTGCGTATTTTAATCTGATGTGAACAGATACTATTCTTGATTTATTAGGTAAGATTACGATGGTTATATGCCTCTAAGTGTATGTTGATGGAATTGATCAGAACTTACACTATGCTTGATTTCTTAGTCTACATCTTTCTGTTAAAAACTAAGAAAGGTCTGAGAGATGGTGTAGGCTTAGGAAGAACAGTTACTATATAAGTTCTTTGCCTAGATTGTTCTCTGCACATATACTGATTTAAGTTTATTATTCTGAAAGAACAGATGCTTAACTTGATCCTAGCTATCCTCTGATTCCACCTTGCATATATCGAACTCAAGGTTTACTAAAAAAAGAAGAGAACTATACCTGACCTAGTTGTTTACTGTTGTGATGTTTTTATATGAGAAAGATTTCCGAATAGCATCCCTTTTAGATAAGAATATATGCTGCACTTGGTTGTAGCTAGTTGGTGATGATGTTTTTCCTCAACTGATATGAACAGATGTAGCACTTTGTCTTAGTTTCTTTTATTTCTATATGCGTGTGCCAGCTCATTAACTGAGAAGAATAAGTGTTTACTTGGCCTTAGCTCCTCCTCTGATTCCTACTATATAAGCATGTCGGATATTTGACTGAAAGAACAGAACCTACATATGTTGCCTATTTGACTGCCCTGATATTTACACTGTGATGTTTTGCTGAAACTTAAGAAAAGGTGATGAAAAATCTGATAAGAACAGAACTACCATGTTGCCTCTTTCGGTTGCCTTAATATATAATGCTAATTTCTCTAAGAAGATATATGAGAAAGGGCTTATGCGAAACCTGATAAGGACAGATACTTGAAGGTTGCCTTATTTAAACCCTATGATGATTTTTAGAAATTGAGAAATGGTATCACTTATGATAAGAACAGATACTATGCATGCTGTTTACTAAAATCTGAGGGTTCCATTCTCTTCCAAACTTTCATCCATGTGTATATATATATATATGCAATGTGACGGTTCGAGTGAATCTATACCTTGTTTTAAGTTTGGACAAGACCAAGCTTGGCTTCCCCTCTTGCTGTTGTCTTGCTGGTCCTTACTCCCCCTCAATGCTCTCTGGTGGTCTGCCCTTCGCCTGATGCGCCCCTCCTCTGGCTTCTTCCTCTTCCTCCCCTAATGCTTGGCTATGCTTCCTGAGGTTTGTTCTTGTGGGGTTGGTCCTTGCTCTCCTTGGCAATGGCTACAGCTCTGGAGTTGGTGGTCTCGGGCTGCTACTGCTGTGATATTGGGGTGCTAATTCTTGGAGAGATCACCAGTGCTAAAGCCCCATTTTTCTGGTTGCCTTATTTTTATATAAGCCGAGCCTTGCTTAGGCTTTTCCCTGTGGAAATGGCTTGCCAGCTCATGCTACCTTGGTTGCTACGTGGCACAACCGAATGGTGATTTTGGCACTCCACTTGAACCTAGTTGCCTTGCCGGTTAAGGGATTTGACTAAAGCTGAATTTGTGAGTTCCAAAGGGTGACCTTTTGATGAATTGATTTCCATTTCTTTAATTCAGATTATAAAACAATTTCCTTTTTAAAAGTGAAAGCATGGAGGCAATTAGATTAGGGAAATAAGATTTATTTTATTACCTCTCACCTCTTTTCTCTTTAATATATAAAATATTAGGTTTGTCCGATGAGGGTCTTAGCCATGTGGCCCTTGGACAATTTTGAAAATAAAAATTATTTTACAAAACTATTTTCAAAACTATTTAGGTCATCGGCACGGTTTTGCCCCCGCAGCTAACCCTGCGGATGTCAGCGGAACTGTGCCGGTGGCCACTTGTATATCAAAACTCCGTTTTCGAAAACCTGCCTCCTACAGCAACGGTGGAAATCCAACGGTCTCGAGTGTATATACTCGACGACCTCGGATGTCGCCTACATTTTTGAAGATTCCTCCCCTCCGACTCTCGGCGCTTCTCCACTGCCGCTCAAGACTCGAAGACCTGAGGATTAGGGTTAGATGATGTATAGGTAGAATATCTCAACATATAATTTTCTTCTTTATTTATTCCTTTTGTAACAATGTTGTATCAAAGCATTTGTAATATTTGTCTGATTAATAAAGTTTCAATTTCAATTTTTAATTTAACATGTATGAATGAGGAGTGATATGAATGATGCAAATGCGCAACAAAAATTCTCCCCTCTCTTTCTCCAACTTAGCCGACGACGCTCCTCGGTAGAATTAGGTCAACTCAGCAGCGCGAGTTGAACCGACTTCCACCTCACGTCTCTCTCTCGACTACTCTAAAGCTAGGGCTCTCACAAGTTCGGTGTGGTTCTCGACTAGGACTCGTCGGCTTTGGTGTGAGGGTCCTTAAATGGGTTGCTTTACCGATCGTCTCAGCATTGGTTCTCTACCTGTGCAGCGAGGGTGCCTTGTTCATGTGTTCAGGCAATTGCTTTGGAGGTGTTCGATATGGAGGATGCTGGCTCGGGCTTGTCACAGGGCTCGGCCAATCGGAAGGAGACTAAGGAGATGCGCTTGGATGATTTGCTGGAGCGACTAGATCCGCAAGAGGAGGAGGATGACGACCTGGTGTTTGAGGAGGAGTTCGAGGTGGACGTCGAGGAGCTAGAGTGGATGGCGATTGCAAAAGTTCATACGACTAAACCCTTCAACCGCAGCGTTCTCTATGATAGCATGCGCATTGCCTGGAGTCTGGCTCAAGGGATTGAGTTCAAACCTTGTGGGGAAAATCTTTTCTTATTGAAGATGAACTGTCTTGGGGATTGGCGGCGGGTGACAGAGGATGGCCCTTGGCTTTTTCGGGGGTATGGTGTGCTGATTGAACCGTATGATGGATACACCAAAACGGAGGAAGTTGAACTTGTTCGCTTACCCGCGTGGATTCAGATTCACCAGCTCCTAGTGGGCTTTCGTAAAGATGCTCTCGTAAGATCACTGGCTAGACGAGTTGGTCTGGTGCAGAAGGTGGAGTTAAATCCTCGCGGAGAGGGAGATTTCATCAGGATTAGGGTGCGTCTAGACATCCGAAAGTCACTTACACGTTTTGTCTTGATTACTAAGGACAAGAAGAGTCTTACTTCCGTGTCAAATTTGAGAAGATACCTCATTTCTGTGCAGTGTGTGGAATGCTGGGGCACGAGTAGATGGAACATGGGAAAGGAGTGCATGATGAGAAGGATCTTCAATGGGGGATTGGATCTTAGCTGAGCAAGGTTTTGGACACGGTCACGGTGGTTTTGCTGGTAATCGCCATGGTGGAAGTGGAGTATGGAGGGGCCGGGAGGGCCCTCCAAAGGAGAACTCTGTTGGCCAAACTCGTGAACCCTGGCAGGCTGACGAGGAGGAGGTGAAGGATACAGCTTCTAGCCCCCTGAGAACAAATTCTAACATACAATCTGATGGAGTCTCGGCTGGTCGAAAAAGACTTACTTTCAATGATATACAAGGAGTGGAAGCCGCTGGACTTCTAGTGCACCTTGATGAAGAAGGACATGCTCTAGAGGCTCCCCCTTTTGCTGTTGTGGGGGCACTGAATGCTCCATCCGTGGCCTCACATTCCCCTGTTCACGAGGAAGATAGGATGTCGCAGGACTCTAAGAGACTGAAAACTCATAATGTAGCTGCTCAGGATTCCCACTCTTTTGGATCGGCGGGCTCCCTTGAGGGGTGCCGCCGTTTGCAATGAAAATCATAAGCTGGAACTATCGTGGTATGGCCAGCGCCGCGGCAGTTCGTGCGCGCCTGGAAATCCAGAAGCAATGGAGGCCGGATGTGTTTTTCCTGTCCAAGACACATCTAAACAAAACAAGGGCGGAAAAATTGCATCGTAAACTAGGCATGGATTACCTAGAGGTCCATGAAAGCGATGGATTAAGTGGTGGCCTAGTCCTCTTCTGGTTACGCTCAATTAAGGTGCAACCACAGTGTTTGCATCCTAATTACATTGATGTAATCATTGAAGATCCAGGGGAGCGCGTTTGGCGCTTAACTGGGCTTTATGGTGAGCCAAACTGGGAGAATAAACATCTGACTTGGGATTATATCTTTGATCTGAAGACGCGGCTTGATATGCCATGGGTTGTTATTGGGGATTTTAATGAGATTCTCTACTCTCATGAGAAGGAGGGAGGTCATCCAAGACCAATGTAGATGATGGAGAACTTCAGGAACGCTCTTGTTGATTGTGACTTGGAGGATTTGGGCTTTGTGGGTGATCTATTCACTTGGCGGCGCGGTAGAATTCGTGAATGGCTAGGGCCCTATTTGTTTGGGCTACGGCTTACTGAGAAGCAGCTAGAGCTGGTGAGATCTGAGAAGCTGCTGCAGCTGGTCAGCCAGTGGGAAGTAGTTGAGCCGTTTGTTTGGCCTGTTTCTAGCTAGTAAACCTATAACTGGTGCTAAATGTCTAAAATACCCTTGTGTGCTGAAGATCATTTTAAGTCCTAATATGCATGGTTTATTTGTTTTATTTGATTTAGCACAAATGATATATTATAACCTATATTTTAAATAATAAATTAATTTTTTTATATATTTAACATAAATGATCGATTTGAGTGATAAATCATTATAATTTTGAAATATTAATAAATCCAATATATATTCATACATTACATAATTCAAAAATAAAAAAAATAAAAAAAGTGGGTGGCAGCGGCAAACCCTAGCCGCCACCACCCCTACCTCCCGAGCGCTCCCTCCTCTGGCCATCGTCGCCGGCGGGCTCCAATGCCGGTCGGCTCGCCATCGCCGCTCCTCTGCCTCCCCGTGGCCGCGCCTCCTCATCTCCCAGACGGCGGTGAGGTCAGGGCGAAGGAGGATGGCCGGTGGCCTGGGGAGAGGGAGCCCGACGGATGAGGCCGGTGGGGAAGGGAGTCAGCTTGATGAGGGAGGCGGAGGCCTCTTCTCCATGACCTCCGGCTGCACCGCCGTAGGGAACCGCCGCCGCGGCCCGCGCCTCTGCCGTTCCGCGGGAGCTCGGCCCGCATCACCGAAGGGGGCCCCGGCTCGCATCTGGGCGGTGCTCGGGTGCTCGGACGGGCGGAGGGTGGTGGATCCGCTCGAGGGGCGGAGGGAGCGGCGGTGCTCGGGTGCTCGGACGGGCGGAGGCCGGCGGTGCTCGGGTGCTCGGACGGGCGGATCTCGGGAGGTGGCGGGAGGAGGTGGGGAGGACCTCGGGCGGCGGGGGGAGGAGGCAGGGAGGAGCTCGGGGCTCGGTGCAGATGGTGGCGGAGGAGGGGGCGACGAGCGGCGGCGGAGGCGGCTGCGGACCGGGGGAGGTAGTGGGGGAACCCTAAACCGGGGTGCGAGCAGGGCAACGGGGGCAGCGAGGGGATTCTGAGAGAGCAGGGGCGGGTGAGAGGGCCGGTTTGGGGAGCGGTGGCAATCCAACGTAATTACATACCAAACTTGGATGGCAATTTCATAAAGAGGGGTGCGGGAAGCCGGTTGAAGCTACGGGAAGCTCCTGTTGGGGTGCTTTTCATTTCTAGTGCAAATGCCACAAGTGCTTATGAGAAGTTGAGTTCAGAAGTTAGGTGTTTGTTTGGGCTTGTGCTTCTAGAGGGCTAGAAGCACCAAAAGCTGAAGCACAAGCCCAAACAAACAGGGCCTAGATAGAGCGGTGTGTAATGGTCATTCATCAGTGATGTTCCTAGGAGTGTCTGTCACAAATGCTCCTCACGTTAAATCCGATCACCGGCCGTTCGTGCTCAATACAACACACCACGAGCTACCAGAGATGCGCCCTGCATGTGGTAATCGATACTTTGAAGCTAAATGGCTGCAAGAAGAGTGTGTTGACACTGTTGTTTGAGAAGCTTGGGATAAATCATTGTCTCTCCCTACATTTGCAGCTCGGATGGCTGCTGTTCATGCCGATCTACACTCTTGGGACCGGACATCTCTCAAAGCCCCACGAAGGAGGATTGCGGAGCTGCAGAAAAAGCTCAAAGCATTGCAGGCCGGCCCTATCTCGGATGAATCAATAGCTCATCAGAAGGAGGTCCAGGTGTTAATTGAAGGGCTGTTGGAACAAGAGGAGATTTACTGGGTTCAGTGAGGACGAGTAAACTGGCTTAAGAATGGGGATAGAAATACAAACTTCTTCCACAATTTTGCTACAACTCGAAAGAAGCGTAACCAGATTAAACATTTGCAGGATGAAAATGGGGACTAGAAGGAAGGAAATGTCCACTGGCCGAGGAAATCTGTTCATATTTTTCCTCACTCTTCTCCAGCGGTGGTGGTGCCCCCTGTGAGGTGGTTCTACAGAAAGTGAAACACTGTGTCACGGCGTATATGAATGAATCGCTGCTAGCGTCGTACACAGCAGATGAAGTGCGCAAGGCCTTGTTCAGCATAGGTGATTTGAAAGCTCCTGGCCGGGCCAGTTTACATGTTGTGTTTTATAATAAATATTGGTCTCTTGTAGGAGATAATCTGGTAAATGAAGTGCTTCTTGCGATGAATAGTGGCGTCATTCCTGATGGGTGGAACTCTACTACTATTGTTCTAATCCCCAAAGTGAATAACCCAGAGAAGTTATCTCAATTCAGACCGATCAGTCTTTGTAACGTGGTTTATAAGGTTATTTCAAAATTGCTTGCTGCCAGATTGAAGGTGCTCCTACCTGAAATTATTAGTCCTTCTCAAAGTGCGTTTGTTCCCAGGAGAATAATCACCGACAATGTCCTTGTGGCCTATGAGTGCCTTCACGTGATGAGAAGGAAGAGAAAAGGTAAATTTGGCATGTTGCGCTGTGAAATTGGACATGCACAAAGCATATGACAGGGTTGATTGACACTTCCTGAGAGCTATCCTCTTGAAGCTGGGTTTTGCGACACGTTGGTTGATTTGATTATGGCTTGTGTGTCGTCGGTGTCCTACCAGGTCAGGTTTATGCTATGGAAATTGAGGAGATCTTTCCTTTGAGAGGGTTAAGACAAGGGGATCCCTTGTCCCCTTATCTCTTTTTGCTGTGCGCGGAAGGACTCACGGCTTTACTGAATGACGCTGAAGAAAAGGGAGATCTTATTGGAGTTAAAATATGCAGAGAAGCACCAGCTCTGTCCAACCTTTTATTTACTGATGATTCTTTAATTTTAATGCAGGCTGATCGGTCCAATGCGGTTTGTTTGAGGAGGATTCTGGATGATTATTGTTTAGCATCTGGATGATTATTGTTTAGCGTCTGGACAATTCGTGAGTGAGGTAAAATCTAGCATCTACTTCAGTCCAAATTCTGCCGTGGAAGCGAGAACTGAGGTCTGTAAAACTCTTAACATCCTGACTGAAGCCATTTCTGATAAATATTTGGGCCTGCCCCCCATGATTGGAGTTGACAGAATAGATTATTTTCAAACATCTGGTTGATAGTGTGCCAAAGAATTAATGGATGGAAGGAGAAGACTTTGTCTTATGGTGGCAAAGAGGTGCTTCTTAAGGTGGTTGCTCAAGGGATCCCAGCATATGCGATGTCAGTCTTTAAATTCCCTAAATCCATTTTGTGAGGATCCGACTTAACTTCTAGACCCTCCCTGTGTATCTCCTCATCAGTCCAGGATCAAGCTGATGAACACAGGCGAATGGTATCACTTCACACATCACGAAATTTTTTAGAAACATAAACAATTGAGTTATAGCAGCGATATGACTAAATAAAGTAACTAGGACTTATGTCCCTTACCATTTAGAAACACAGTGGAAAATAAAGCGTAGATGTCTCCATCTCAACGACAGGCAGTCGACGGAGGCCACATGACCTAAACCTCAGCATTGACGTAAAAGATTCCTCATAGCCTTCATCGTCATGATAGATATCTGAACACGTCCAACAAACAACATGCTCGATGAGTACTTCACGTACTCAGCAAGCCACCTGGCGGCAGATGGTCTTACCATACTACATGCAAGGCTCAAGGAAGGCTCTATGGTTTATTTGCGTAAAGCAACTTTTAGTTAAATTACTATATAGATTCAAAGGCAGCATTTTGATATAAATCAGTTTTAATATCAGGGGTGTTTCTCATAAATGTGAGGGTCCACGACCAACACATGCAAGTAAGACATCCGGCCTAAACTCATCTATAGGTTCCAACCATCTTTTCACCTTTCCAGAATTGGGTAGAGGGAATTAGCAAAGGGGAGAAAGACAGGTCCTTTTCATCAAGAATGAGTCTTGTGTCATCCGTGACCATGGATACAGCTAATCGATTAGTTTTATTACTCTACAGAGTTTGTACACTTTACCACATGACACGATCATCCCCTTATGCCAAGTTGCGCAGGCTTGTACACATGTCCATCGGTGTGTCGGCAGGGTGACCGTGACGAGGTCTTTTAGCTAGATCCCTCTAAGGTGTGACATGCCCACTGGGTCTGGCCCGGAGTTGAGAGTACGTCCTCACACTCCGATCCCCCCCATCTGTGCCGAGGGTCCTCGTAGCTACGTCCACCCCTTTCTGTGGTACGGCAACATCGGCACCAAGGCTGACTAACCTACTTGACCAAGCCAGTGCCCATATAGCATGTGATTGTGATGTTGTCACAATTCTCCAACTTCAAGACTTCGGCCTTAAGCGGTACGGACAACCAATGGCTCCTTTAAACCGGCCTTCTGCGGGTAGAACAACCATTTGCTCCTTTAACATTGATTCAGCTGTCGCCCGCCACCATTTTAGATGGTAAGTTTCACCCAGAGTAGAATTTGGAAGAATAGAGAGAGAGAAAACATCGGGCATCCGACCCTAGCTCAGCGAGCTCAACAACAAGTTTTCAATATCAAGGATCATCGATCCAAAGACCATTCCTCCGAAGAGGCAAATCAAAACATCCTAAGTAATATATTTAAGCATGGCTAAGCATTTCTCTACTCTATTCAGAGATAATAACATATTAACCTACTCAGAGTATCAAGTAAACGGCGACAAGCGGAAAGGTAATGGTGTGTCAATCGACACGCTAGCTACTGGAATAAAACAGCATGCATGTTTATAAACAATAAAATATAATGACTTTGAAAATATAGGATCAACATGATCAAGAAGAGGGGGCATGCCTTCGTTGACGAGTTGGTCTTCTTCTGCAGGAACTTGTCCTTACCCAACTTCGCTACTTCCTATTCGTCGCAACAGCAATAAAGTGTAAAGAAAATAAATATAACTCCAAATTAGTTACCAAATGGAAATACCAGAAGAATAGGGCTAGCAAGGTCAGATAGGTGTCAGAGGACAAAGGTGAAGGGATAAGATTGTCGAAAGACAACTAGGAAGGTGTGAGATTATATATCTCAACCAGATAGAGTACATGTACTCGAAAGATGGTCTTTCGGATCAGATCATTCTAAAAAAGGATAGATTTATGGAGGATAGAATTTGCATGTAAAAGGACTAAAGTTAATCTACATGCAAGATAGGGATAGATATGCGACTGGGAACAATATATGGTTGATGACAACAATAGCACAACCATATGATTAAACATGGAAACCCGACATACTAGTAAAATAAGCATAACCTATCGTACTAGTAGACAAGCAAGGTGCTGGCATGCTAGTCGGTTAGAAATGATAACAGGCGACATGACAATCTAGTTGGACTATCATGCAACATATAATTAGACATCATGTAACAAATTAGATAGACTAGACATGAAATAGAGATTAGTCATGGTGTAGCATAAGATAACATATGATCATGCAGTTACAATCTAATAACAATCATTAATAATGCAAACGGTGATTAAACTATATGACCAAATAACAACTAGCATCCACATCACATGCATCATACATATATGTAATCTATGACATAACATTAACTCTACTCATGCTATTGTGTGTATACAATGTAGCAATCAACCTACACATACTGCACATAACAATAACAATATTTTAGTAAAGAATGATTATTAGCAACATATATGCATATATTATAATCGATACCTAAAGGTTAACCATGTATGTATGAGTGTACACCACCTTATAGAAGTGTAACATAAGATATCAAGCTATGCATACTAGTACATACATATTATATGTCCATCAACTAACATATGATATGATTAAGTAATAATAATTCAGTAAGGGATTATTATTCCAACATGTAGATTGTCAACAATATTAAGTCCAATATATATATACGTACATATAACTATATGTAACTACATGATTATACAACATCAAATCATGATAAACATGTACAACTTAGCTGTGTTTAAACAAATAATTAAAATACAAACAAGAGTAGAATAATGTGCTAAACCAATTCATAGCAAACTATTATCCAAAACATAGAATGGGCTATGTATATATAGGCACAACTTTATAAACACAGTGATGTGGCAATCCTAACATGCTTAGTAAACATTCATCACGTGTGGTTAAAGACATTAACATGCTAATGAGCAATCATATGCCACGTGCAGTAACAATCCGGTGTGTGCTAATAGGCATACATTATACAAGGATTAACTAACATGGAGTAGGTCATATTAATATAAGTTTAGCAAAGATTATGTTTATAGTATTATAGGTTATTTGCAATGTTAAATTTCATATACATATGCTTCACACACTATATGTGTACAGGCATATGATCATGCAATATGAATCTCATTAGACAAGAATAACTTTATTTATGATACATAAGATTAAACTAACATGTCGAACCAACTCATGTCTAATGGCTATTAAAATAGAACTATTGCATATATGCATATTATATTCAATTATATAAACATGCAACATGTTGCTATATGGACATGGATACACATATTAATTAACTAAACATAATTGATTAACATGATAGAAACTCTTAAGCATGAACATTATATAAAGGGAAAGAAAGAAATATAAAACAATCATACATATAACTATATGAAACTAAAGGCTAACATAACATGTTACTTAATTTAGTAATCAAACAATAATGAAAACATTAGAGATGAACATATGGTGATGCGAGTGATTTTGGATAGAGATTAATAGGGAAAATAATGGCATAATATGCCACAAGATGATAGGAGATTAACTATATGGGTTGTGGCGACATTCGCAACATGAAATGGTCGGAATTGGACATAGATTGGTTCTTGACAGACCGGAGAATTTTTGATGCTGCGCGATGCTCGCTGGATGAAATCGCAATCCGCCAATTGGGTTAGAAACTACACACACAGAGGTACAATCATACCAAAGGGTTTTGGAGAATTCTTACTGAGTCAACGGGAAAGATCAGACAAGATAGATGTTCTGCAGATTGAATCTGGACGTCCACGGACAGCACGTCGGAGATGGATCAATTCCCGACAAACAGTTACATGGATGAAGGTAAAAATTTATAGAGATGTTCATAGATACCTAAGGCACAACTTCACCAAAGGGATTCTTCAAAGACTCACCGGATCAACGGGGAAAGAGGTGATAATGCCGCTGTACCGTTCGCGCAATCAAATCTACACACGAACAGCAGCACGAAGAAACTTGATTTTCCGGAGATTGGACCATTAGAGTGCCTTCAAATTTTGTGGAGACGATCTTGACAACATCATCCATGATTGCACCAAACGGAACTTAAAAAGGAGGTCCGAGTCAACGAGGAAGCTGTTCCAATCTTGATGCACGTGGAGAGTAATCTGGATACAAATAGCACATCAGTGTTTGGAGCTCTGCCGGAGATTGTACCATTGGATCTTCATCAAAATTTGTAGAGAGGTGGAGGAGGAGGTTACGCATCTTCTCACCGGAGGGATCATCGAAAAGATTTTCGAAGCAATGGGAATTGCAAAAATACGGAGGCGGTGAATGCTGTATGGAGACTGCACGCGAACAAAAAAAAGGAGGGTGAGGGTTTAGAATGTTTAGAGGTAAGGACTTCGTGGAAAAGAAGTGTGGGGAGTGGGGAAAAGAGAAGGGGAGTTAGGGTTATTTATATGAGAGTGAGGGGGAGGAGAAGGGGCACCATGGGGAGGAGAAGAGGCACCGTGGGAGAAGAGGCGGTGGCGCTCGGGATTCCGATTGAAATAGCCGGCGACGCAGCCAAGGAGAGAAGGAGAAAAGAAATAAATGAATTTTCTTTCTCAGAAAACCAAATTAAAATAAAGAACAACAGAGTGAGATTAAATACCAAACGAACTTCCAAAATTCTGAGAAAAAATCTAGTAGACATATTCCAAATCGAAAAGCCAATCGAATTCAAGTTGGATAAGTTAAATTAACTCCGGTCCAATTTGTGAAATTCCAATTAATATTTAATTAATTCGAGAATAAACAAAGAAATTTTCCAGCTCTACTTTTTTAATAAAGATTTTTTGTGAAAAGCTCTAAAAATCAGGATGTTACACATTTGTAAGGGAATAATTGATGCTATGTCACATTACAGGTGGGGTGACGATAATGAGTGTCGGAGGATGCCTTGGTTTGCATGGTGGAAAATGTGCGTTCCTAAATCACAAGGAGGTATGGGGTTCCGAGATATTCATTGCTTTAATCTAGCTTTGCTGGCCAAACAATACTGGCGTCTAATCTCACATGATGACTCCCTCTGCGCAAGAGTTCTGCGAGCTAAGTATTACCCAAATGGTAACATTCTCTCAGTCCCTCTAAAGAAAGGTGCTTCCTTTTCCTGGCAGAGCATCTGGGCGGGAGTTCAATATTTCAAACGGGGATGTATTTGGCGAGTTGGTGATGGCATGAAAATTAACATCTGGGAGGATCCTTGGATTCCTAATAGACCTTCACAGAAGATCATCACAATTAGGGGTCATCGGGTCATCTCTAAGGTGAACGAATTTATCAATCCTCATACAGGTATGTGGGATGAAGAATTAATTAGAGAGATCTTCTGGCCTATTGATGCAAAGCGGATCCTCCAAATCCCGTTGGCTCAAGGTGAAATGGAGGACTTTATTGCTTGGCATCACTCGAAACAAGGCCTTTTCTCTGTTCGCTCTGCATACCATGTTGAGTGGGATAATCAGCATGGGGAGAAGCTGCGCCGAACTTCAGGACAGAGCAGTTCTCTGGGCAGCCCGGTATGGAGGAAACTTTGGCATTTGAAAGTCCCAGCTAAGATCAAAATTCACGTCTGGCGTTGCCTTCATGGAACAATCCCGTGCAAGGCAATCTTGGCAAATAGACATATGTCTAACAGCGGCCAGTGCCCGGTGTGCTTAGAAGGGGCGGAAGATATCAAGCATGCTTTGTTCACTTGCCAGTGTGCGTGGTCTGTATGGAAAGCTTTGAGCATTTCGCATATAATCCATAATTCGTTGCTTATGGACCAGACTGGGCAAGCAGTCCTAGAGGACCTCCTGTGTAATGGGAACAATCAGAACAAGTATATAGGGGAGATTGTTGTGATTGACATTATCGCAGTTGGGTGCTGGTATATCTGGTGGGAAAGGCGACAACATGCCAATGGAGAAGTTGTCCAGAGTTCGAGCTATACAGCCCCGGCCATCCAAGTGCTGAGCATGAACTTTGCGAAATTGCATGGAGCAGCTGTTCCTCATCCTTGTTCTAGATGGATGCGCCCTCCTCAAGGTATGCTCAAGCTGAATGTAGATGCCTCTTTTCTTTAAGATGACAGTAGTGGATCAATTGGTGCTGTTGTGAGGGATGGCAGGGGTATTTTGTTGGTTGCGCGCATGAATTGATGGGCCAAATTGCGGATGCGACGATGGCTGAAGCTCATGCCCTTCGACTTGGTATGCAGCTTTGTGCTCAACTTGGCTGTCAAGACTTGGTGGTCCAATCCGATTGTATGGAGATCGTCGACAATATGAAGACCGACATCAATGGTTCATCTTCGGCGGTGGCCATTTACGCTGATTGCTTTCAGCTTCGTCAGGACTTCAGGAAGGTCACTTTTGAACACTGTTACCAGGAAGCTAACGGGGTCACTCACGAGTTAGCTCGATCTGCTACAATTCTTCCGCCGAATGTGTGGCTGGACAACTCTCTGGATTTTATTCTGCCTCTTTTGCTGAACGATGTAACCCTTGTTTAATCAATTTAGTAGCCATGATGGCCTTCTTTCAACAAAAAAAAAGTAGCCTCCAACTCCTATGCGCGGGCCGGCCCATGGTCGAGGGGTGTAGAAACCGAGTTTGGAGGCGTTGCACGAGGATCAACGGGGATGAGTCGGCCCGCCACATGTGGCCCGTATGCCCGGTCCGGCTCGGACCCGATTCCCACGAGTCCTCCCCGACGGCAACGGGTCATCCTCAATCTTCCCGCAGACCCTGACGGACCTCGTCCAGTTCAACACGACCACCCGGGCGAGACAGAGCAGAGAGGGGAAGGAGATGGGGACGGGGAGGAAAGGCGGGGATCAGAATGGCCTCCTCTGGAGGCTGCCGGAGGTCACCTCCAGGGAGCTCGGCAAGATCGGCCCCGCCTTCGGCCTCGGCATCGGCTGCGGCGCCGGCGCCGGAGTCGGCTTCTTCGGCGGTAAAAAAAACCCCCCTACTCCTTCTTCCTGTAGAGTTCCACCCCTTCCTCTGTGTCTGTTTCTTGCTTGCTCCTTGTCCCCAAGAACCATCCGTGCTCCGCGCTGTTGACGGCCCCCTTGATTCGGCGGATTGTGCTAGATGAGCTTCAGATGCTTTGAGCTTTGGTGCTTGCTCTGTGTCTATTTGGTTGGTTGGATGGTTATTCCTACGCTAAGATGATCTTGCCTAATTGCTACTTGCTACTGGTTGTCTTGTTAGGATTATGGTTTTTCAGGTTTCTGATTGGGGTTTAGGGGAGTGCTGTAGGGTTTGATCTAAGTCTCACATGCTCAAAACAGCCACATCAGGGATGGATTCCTGTAATTGGGTGACACATGCTGATCTATGGTGCTTGATTTCTTGGTAGTAGGCATACGGTTTTCTGAATTGGCAATAGTTCAAGTTAATTGACTTTCATATGATACAAGTCTCTTGAAGGGAATGTTTTTATAGATTTGAGAAAGGATATTTGTCTGGCTCGGTAAAAGTTCAATTTTATTGATTTCCATGCGATAGGATATATTCCAGCTTTGGTACCTAGATGGAGTTTTGGTTTCGGTTTAAATAATTTTGATTTTACGTATATAGATACTTAGGAATGTGGTTAGTACCTTGGCCTCTGGCCTAATAGGCATGCATGATGTAGTAGCGTGTAGGTATGGTTAGCTTGTTGATGATTTCCATTGGATAGGCATATTTCTATTGCAAAATTTATAAAGCTATAATCTTCTTAAGACCTTGATCATTGAGTGACAGATCGAATTGTAAGATCTAGTTTTGTTTTCCTTGTAGTATGCAATCAGAAACATAAGCTAAAAGAATGGTTGCATATTTTATTTCTTAGCATTCAAACACGTGTAAATGATGGAATGAAACAAGATTTATAATGATAGTAATTGCTAAGTATGTTGAACTTATTTTTCCAATACTAGCATTCCATGCTTTTGCATACAGTTTATTGGTCCATTGGAATCTCTCTCTCTCTCTCTCTCTCTCTCTCTCTCTCTCTTTGGCGTAATAAATTTACTTTCTTGAATGCTATATAATTTAATCTTTTTTCATGAATAATTTAGGTGCTGGTTTGGGTTATGGATTTCCTGGACTCATTTTAGGCTTTGGAGTTGGAGCTGGATGTGGTGTAGGGTTAGGTTTTGGTTATGGCTTGGGCAAAGGAATTGCTTATGACGAAAAGAAAAGATTCTCAAACGTTGGTAAAATGTTTCAGGAAGCTCCAAATCTGCCTAAGTAAGTATTTTGTCGGCATGAGAAAAATGTTTAGATGTATTAGTGCTGACAGACATTTTTATACATGCTATGCTATGTTGCCTAACATTGCTGTGTGCTGCAGCTAGTATCCTTAGCAGTATGAGTCTTAAGTCTGCAAGAGTAGCATTTTTTCCTAATAAATGATGTGTGATGTAGCTGTTTCCTCAATTCCAAAGAGTCCTAGATTAATTCTGCAAGAATGACTTCATAAAAATAAGATTCACTAATCGCCTATCAGAGTATTCTGTTCAGTTCTATATTTTTCTTTGTTTCCAGTTATATTTGAAATGAATAATGCATAATTAAATGCCATATTCTGTCTATACATTGGAGTTCCAATTTTTCACCCTGTGTTGGCATGACATCGTCAACTGGAATTTCTAATATTTTTGGAGTGACGAGCAATTTGGAAGGCAAGGTGGATAACATAGTTAACCTACATGAAATAAACAATCTCAATAGTCAATACAAATTGTCTTGTGAATCTTTTGTATTGATCTTTTTTAACTTTAATCATGTAGATGGCCAAACAAGATTTGAGGCCGGAGGAAGTACCTAGAAAGCTTGTCTTGCCAGTATGCTTTGAAGTGAAAAGATATTTCCCACGTTCTTACTTTAAGCAGTCTCACTCTCACATGTAGTTTTCCAAACTGTAACTGATTGGTGGTTTCCTCACATAAAGAATGGAGCTCTCACTGGGAAAAAGAAGAACCAGGGCCTGATCCAGTATTTGAGTGTCAAAGGCATCAATGGAAACTAACCTATGAATCCCATACCGTACAGATTGGGCAGTAGACATAATATGATCTTGTTGGTTATACTACTATACTAGTGAACTATAGCAAATTACACCATTTCATCCATCCGAAGTACGCACATACTATATACGTGGATGTAACACTTACAATGAGTATGGGTATCTAGTGCAAACCCACAATTCTCACTGAAAATTGTGAAATAATGTCTATATGTGCCATTGTCTGATGTTGCAAACTTGGTGAAATATGTGAGACTCGTAAAAATTATCCAGAAAGGCCCACCTAAGTCCTAACTTGGTGTGATTTGCCTAGAGAATTCCTAATCCTACAACCTAGTCCCTGAACTGACCAATTCTCAGAAGACTACTGCAGATTCTTCAAAACCCTGTTTCTGTCAGATGTTGCAAACTCGGTGAAATATGCGAGACTTGTAAAAAATCATCCAGAAAGGCCCACCTAACTTGGTGTGATTTGCCTAGAGAAGTCCTAATCCTACAACCTAGTCCCTGAACTGACCAATTCTCGGAATACTACTGCAGATTCTTCAAAACCCTGTTTCTGTCAGACGTTAACAGCAAAATAGTGAGATATTTGGAGTGGCATCCAAGTACCTTGTGTAAATAAACTGTAACTATAGGTTACTAACTACTTCCATAAAACTAACAAAAATAGCAACTCATTCCTGACTCCTGAGTTTGGAGTTAAAACTGCGGTATAATATTGTGTTCTATTCTATTTCTGATGGCATAGTACAGAACACAGCCTGTTAAGTTCCCATGAAAATCTTGAACATCATCTGAGCTGTAATCTAGTGCCTTCAGTTTCAATGTTGTTTCTTGTTTCCTGGAGAAGAAAATTGGAATACTTGAGACATAACTAAACCAGTTTTTCTAGTCATGGTTAAAAGCAGATTTGTTTAATCTTCACCTTATTCCCAGCAGTATTCATTCCTTAATTAGTTCAGTATGTGTTTGACTACAGTATAGTGTCATGTTACTATTCTTGTTCTGAAAGCAGTAGTACATCAAAAGATATTTTGATGTTTTCTTCAAAATCTTGAACATCTAAGCACCACTCTTTTTTTGCTGTGAACAAAAACTCCAAATCTTCTCGCATAACTTAATCAGTTCTTTGTCATGGTTGAGATTTGTCACGTTGCTGACATATTGTTTTCTGTACCTCAATTGGCATGGTTGTGCAATGTTGCTCATCCTTCTTCCTCTTCTCTATTCCAGGGACACTGTTGTTGCTTTGTTCGACGAGCTGGTTGTAAACACCAAAAAGCTTGCGAGTGCAACTTCAAAAGAGATTGAAAAATGGCGTTGAGCTGGGTGTCAATTAAAGATTACAAGCAGTATGCTATCTTAAATGACGATTAGCAGCTGGTTGTAGGATGCAGACTATTGCGTCACATTGTTCTTTCTTATTTTCAGAATTCATCACTCATCAGTAAGTAGGTTTGTATTTATGTAGGATTCTGAAACTCTAGTACAGTGCCCATTTGTTTGAAATCCTTAAAATGTTGAACATAAGGTAGTTAGCGAAAAAATATTCTCAGACCGATTAATGCTTTTTTGTGCTTGCTGTACATGTTGGCTTATGTCCTGTTTCTGGTGGTGCTCATTTCATATGTTAAATTTGAGAATGATTTGATGCTGTGAACTTGTGATGAAATTCTGGGATGTGTGGCTTGGAACTGTTGTCTTGGTTCTCTGGCTCTGGTTGGTTCACCGTTCTCCCTGTGTCTCTATCTATCATGTTTGGACCAATTGGTACCACCTGGTTCCCGATAAACAAGATCACAAGAGGCCCTAATGGTGCCACATCAGCAATCTCATCTGCCAAGTCAGCACGGCCTGCCCAATCAAATCCTAGCAACAGATAGCCTTTTTGAACACTCAGCCAATCACAGCTCCTTAGGCCCAATCTTGCATGGGCCCACAACATCCTCAAATCCTCATTTCCATCCATTTAAACTACCTCACCTTTCCCTCCACAAACGCCCATCACACCCTTCCTGCTGAGCTGAGCACGCCCTCCTCTGCACCCCTCTCTGACCTGTGGGCCTGAGGCAATGGCGGCGCTCACCCCAACGAAGATGCTTGGCACCCCGCTTGACTTCGCCGGGTCCTCACGCTACGCCACAGCAGCGCCGACCGCAGGGGCGCAGAAGATCGTCTCCCTCTTCAGCGGCTTCAACAAGAAGCCTGCCCCCGCCCCGAAGGTGAAGCCGGCCACCGTGTCCTCCTCAGGCACAGACATCGGCGACGAGCTCGCGAAGTGGTACGGTGAGTAGAATGGAATCTCCCAGCTTGTCAGGAAATTTTTCTGAAAACATATACATTTCTAAACTATTGTTTTCGCTTTCTCATTTTTCAGGGCCTGACAGGAGGATCTTCTTGCCGGACGGTCTCCTGGACCGCTCAGAGGTGCCGGAGTACCTTAACGGAGAGGTTCCTGGAGAGTAAGTCATTAAGCTTCCATTTTTCCTCTCCAGATCTCTAGCCATGCCTATGCATTAACTGTAGTAATGACTGCTAAGGCCTAGCATATGGTTGCCCTATTTTTGCGTAGTTCTTTAGGGTATTGTTTTGGGTTTGAAGTATATATTGTAAGTATTTGTATCACAAATATCAGGAGACGGCAAACTGATTTGAACAATATAGCTTAAACTTACAAGAAAAGAAGAATAAAATGAGAATTGATTATTGCTTATTGAAGAATTAGTTGTGGTAAGGTGCAGGTTTTTCATGTTTGTCAAATTCTTTCATATATCATAAAGCAAACTAGCATTTGAAGTCTGAACTGATCTTTCTCACACTCTTCGGAACAATCTCGCAATATGTTTTCTCCCTAGTTTCATACCTCATATGTATGAAATGCTCATGAAAATCGAGGTGTATAGTCCTATCTGCATCTAAAACTGAAGTACTTTTCCCTTTGGATTTGCAGCTATGGCTATGATCCTTTTGGTCTGGGCAAGAAGCCAGATGACTTCGCCAAGTAAGTAGCAATCTGCATTGCAAATACAGACCGAACTGTGCAGCCACTGCCTGATTCTTGACAAAATTCAGAATCTTCTCCTAACTAAGCAATCCTTTCCTACACCTCAATTCTGCAGGTACCAGGCCTATGAGCTCATCCATGCCCGGTGGGCCATGCTCGGCGCCGCCGGCGTCATCATCCCCGAGGCATGCAACAAGTTCGGCGCCAATTGCGGCCCCGAGGCTGTCTGGTTCAAGGTACTTGATGATCATCAGTTCCCACAGCTTGCTTCAGAGATTCAGTTACTCTCTGAAGTCTGAACTCATGGTGCCATGAACAACACCTTGCAGACCGGCGCCCTTCTCCTAGACGGCAACACCCTCAACTACTTCGGCAACAGCATCCCCATCAACCTCATCCTCGCCGTCGTCGCCGAGGTCGTCCTCGTCGGTGGCGCCGAGTACTACAGGATCATCAACGGGCTGGTCAGTAACAGTGACACATGAAAAATACATGTGCAGCTGCAATCCTGCAACTAAGCTGCAATTATCTCTGTATTGACCAACGGTTTTATCAATTTCTCCGGCAGGATCTTGATGACAAGCTCCACCCCGGCGGCCCATTCGACCCGCTCGGCCTCGCTAGCGACCCCGACCAGGCGGCGCTGCTCAAGGTGAAGGAGATCAAGAACGGCAGGCTAGCCATGTTCTCCATGCTTGGGTTCTTCATCCAGGCCTACGTCACCGGCGAGGGCCCCGTCGAGAACCTGTCCGCGCACCTCAGCGACCCCTTCGGCAACAACCTGCTCACCGTCATCTCCGGCGCCGCCGAGAGGACACCCAGCCTGTAAGCTCACCGTCAGTTGCTGGCCGTTGCCGCTGCATTGGTCTTGCTGATCAGCTGCATGGAATGCAGCATGATGTGATGTTTAATTTTACCGGGAAAACATGAGAGTTCGTATGTACCGTACGTGTAAATTATCAAGGGCAGAAGAAACATGATCTATCTGATTTCTGATGGGACTATTGCTTGAATTCTTGCCTGAGAAGTGATACTTTAAGTAATTCTGTGAAATGGTTTTCATCATCGTTAAGATGCCAGATTGAGTGCTTGAAATTTGACTAATTTAGTCCTTTGTTGTGAGTGTGGGATAGCATCTGAAGTACTGCATATCAGTTTGAGTTTGAAATGCAGGTACTGGACAGAAGTTTTAGAGAATTTGCATTATTTTCTGTAAATTTTCAGTGTGATTCTTGTAGAATATCTGAGTTCCACACATGGCATCAAGAAAGCAAGTGAAAAAAAAATCTATTTCTGGCTCCTACCAATCGTGGCGCAAATCCAAAAAAAGCATGCTGATTTCTCTATCTAAAAACAAAAACTCATCCCTTGCACGTGATAGGCTGTTAAAAATGCTTGGGCTTGAACAGCTCGATTAGGATCGTACGTGTATATAAATATACACTATAATGCATTTATATCTACCTTGCTGAAGCAAATTCATATACATTAATAGTGTTGGGTCTATCCCAAATTGGTTATGGGTGGAGACAGAGCATAACTCTTTTTATTCCCTTTGTTAGACAAGTCTTTTAGAGAAGGGAGCCTAAGACCTATTGTAAACTGGTATTTCTTTATGATTGGGCAGATCGCGCAACATATAGAGTTCATGAGACTTATAAAGTGGGCTAAAACTTATATACTTAAACTAGAACCGTCCATGGCAACCTGGTCCTTGTTGGACCAAGCTGCTCCTAGGTTTTCGACTTGGAGGCTTGATCTAAGCCCAATGAAACAAAAAATAGTAATTATTAATAATATATTTATTCAGAAAATATTGAAATACTTCACGTGATAACATAATATTAAGGAAATGCTTATAAACACTCGAATGTTTTTTGTTTTCTAAAATTACTATTTAAAAACGGCATGACATTTAGGAGTCTTTTTTTCTCCTTCAGGCTCAGCTCAAGACTGGCCTTTCAAGGTCGGGCTTGGAAAAGGCCGTCCTGAAGCACGGCCTAGCTAAGAAATATGTAGCTCTGAACTCTAAACACATTGGATTTATAGAATTTCATAGCATTACTTGAGCAAATTGCTAATGAGTTAACGCACATATATTCCGTAAGATTAGGGTAAATGGCTTCTGTTTTCAGTATTTATCCACTCTGCAGGAGATTTATTAGTTGGAAACCACATCATTATGTCAGAAAACACGTCAAACTTTTCTCTCATGCTGGTTTTCTAGGTTTGATGGCTAGCTTCCAAAAGCAATAATGTTAGCCTTTTAAAAACCGGTTAAGAAACTTTAAAAAGTAGATGCTCTTAAACCGAGCATCCAAATCAAAATTTATTTTCACCATTGTCTTTCTTTCGACGAGATCTTCAAAATTAGACCTGATTGGATATGTTTTGATGAATCTTTTTGCCTACTGTATTGCCTGATGCTATGTTTTTTCTCCGATATCACATCTTATTATAGCTGTATGCATATTTTAATTTGTCTACTATATTTTTTTCGATTGTTTTCTACTGCACATATTTTTATGCAACCTTTTCTATTAGTATCTACTGTATACTTTTATTATTATATTTTTTTATCCGTTGTCTACTTTTTCTACGCATTTGTGTACTATAATATATTTTGTCTATCATATTTTGTGTTAGGTGTCTGCTTCTGATAACTGTCTACTTTATTTATATCAATTGTGTGGTTGATAGTTGTCTATTACTATTATACAAAGTGTGGTGTGGAAAAAATGCGCGACGGTTTCGAGACGGAAAATTTATTCTGACCGGAACTTTTGTGTTTCTCTTTTTTTTGTGTGTTTCTGGTGGGGACTCTCCTAGAAATTAACTTCACGAACCCCTCATTGTTTTCGTTAAACCAGAGATGGAGCTCTGCCTAGTTGCCATGCATGTCACATGGACTACTGACCTCGTTTCCCTTTGTTTACAGAGATGTAGAACATTGACGGGCCAATCAATACGAACCTGGTCAGGGTAAATGTATATTTTTTTTCTCAACAAGTGGACGATGAAAAAATCGCACTTATTTGTGAATTACTCACGAGCTTATCTCTTCTTGAGTTGCTTGTTGAGCGGACAGCCTGACGAGTAGAACCAAAGAAGTGGAAAGCGGAGCCACGGCGGCTTGGCGAACGGAATACGATGTGGGAATAGAGCATTTCTTAGGACGCTTCAATTTATTACCTCCCTTTTTAATGTTAAAATTTTAATCAATAATATGTGACTCTATAAAAATAATATTATTAAATTAGATTCGACTTAGAAAATTCTTTTATATCATGCACGTTTTACTTTTTTATGACATGTCATGATAAGAAATTATAGTTAAAATCGTATATTAAAGATCTAAAAAAATAAAAAATAATGTACATTCGAGAATGGAAAATGTACCGCTTAAGATGTAAGAAGTAATATTTGATATGAGCCATCAATTGATCATGGGTAAATATAATCGATGTATCAAAAATATTAGTGAGGAAAGGAAATGTCTAAACGGATTTACTTATCACGCTTCTACATACCAAAAATTCACGTAATGACTTCCATATATAACATACATATCGTATACCTAAGAACGATTTTTCTTTCGTCCTTCTTTTACCACATTGTATTTTTTTCCAAGAAATGTACTTTCGCACTATTCTCATATCACCGTCATAGAAAATCATACTCTAGATTAGCATATATAGTACATTATTTTATTAGTTTCACCACTTGTTAGTTGCGTGAAATTATCATACTCTAGATTAGCATATATAGTACATTATTTTATTAGTTTCACCACTTGTTAGTTGCGTGAAATTATTTTGTCTCTTAGCTAGTCACCTCGAATTACATAATACTAAACCTAAAATTATAGTCTGAAACGGTATGCAAAATTTTAGCAAAACTATACTACGATATTTGGTCTTGCTACGTTTTCTTTTGCATTATTTTGCTTGTATTGGTAGGGATTCACTTAAATCAAATTTATTTTTCCCCTTCTCAAAATAATTTTTATTTTTGTTCTTATGCTATGTATTGGGTGAGTATTTATATATTTTTCTTAGTAGTTATATCTTCATTCAACGGTTGCTAAAAGTGAAGAAAATTAGCAGCACTTTACACAATACTGAGATGCCTATTGATTATTCAATTGACTAATTGTCAATCAAACTCATCAAAGAAAGAAACGAAAAAGAAACTCAACACATGCCAGGAACGTGTCACGTAGGAAAAAATATTAAGGGAGAGTCTAGAGAACACGAGTGTGTTTTTTGTATAGATCACTTAAATTTTAAGCATTTAGATCTTTATCTAATAGATTATAAACTCTCATCCTCTTACATATAACAGTAAAATCATATGGATGAAAATTTAAATGCTCTTAAAATGAAAAAAACTTGAGTCATTGTTAGCAATTCCAAAAATAAAATATGGGAAAGGCGAATTAGCACTTTATATATTTCCCTGTTTAGCACCATGCTTTAATGACATTATTATTTACTTATTTATCTATTATATACTGAAAATACAATAGAATAATAAAATAAGCAAAATATTTGGTCGGTAATCTGGTAGGTCCTCTTATTGTTAGTGAACCATAACTGATAGATCTTCATAACTGTATCTAAATAGATCAAAATCGATAAATCTTTATAATTGTACCTATCATAATTGTACATAAATAGAGATCATAATCTATGGATAACTATAATTGTACCTAAACATATGATAGTCAATAGATATTCATAGTTCTACCTGAACACATCAAAGCTGAAAGATCTTCATAATTATATCTAAACATATCACAACCAATAGATCTTCAATTCCACATGATCTAATATCATGTCTAACAACCTACAGACTCAGTACAACTAGCCAGCTGGCTCAAGATTTTGAACTTTTATTTCCCGTACTAATCTTATATCATGTACAAGTCTAAAATATCTTAAACGATTAAAAGCATTTTCTATGCAATTATGTGAGATACCATACTTTTACGAAGGGCGAAGTCCATATTAACCTTATAAGTTACCATTATTGACAATCTCTAACCTTCCAAGAGGTAATAGCAGATACTAGCCATAGCCATTGGATTACACAAATTAAAGGCTCATATAAATTTGAAAGCGTCCTAAAATTTCTCTTGGAAACAAGTTTGAAAGGTATATTGATTGAGAAAAGTATTATTAACAAAATATTTTTGGAATAAGCATGTATTCGAGGGTAAAAATACCGAGCTCTATCCACATATTCATGTACTTACTTGCAAGATCTCGAATTTTCCTTTGGGCCGAAAACCGTTAGGAGTAATTTTTCTATCGTCCAAGGCAATAGCTCTCGCACATAGCGTGGCGCGGAAAAAATTGCACCACGATTTCGAGACTGCAAAACTATTCCTGACAAGAAATTTTGTGTTTCTTGTAGTGACTCTTATAAATCAGCTGTACGAACTTCTGTAAAATTTTTTTTGCGTGCAAACACATTCCGGTTGTTCCGAGCAACAATGCAACAAGTGTCGAATGCAGAGCAACCACAGCCACGCTTGTATCACCACCCGCCCACCCCTGCAAACCCTGCATTTGCAATTACATGTTGGCTACGCTTGCCCTGGCTGGCATGGAGCTAGCTGATGATCTCCTCACCAGATGACCAGAAGGTGGTGCGTTTGGTTGAAGGCAAGGATGGATGAGTTAGGGTCATCCAGTTTTTCGTGGATGGAACAAGCCATTTTTTTTATTTGGTTGGATGGATGGGATGAGCCAATTTTTTGTTTGATTTGAGGGATGAAAGTTGGATAGAATGAGTCAATTTAACTTAATTATACTACTTAGTTTTAATAATATTAATTAATTATATACTAATGAATACACTAAATACCTATCAATAATAAACTAGCTATAATATTTACTAATTAACAATAAAACATGTTAATTGTCCATAATCATATACTAATCAACCCACTAATCATATATTAATCAATCCACTAGCACTAATCTTACCATTATAAATACTAATTAATAATAAAATATACTAATTATAACTAATAATTATTAATTATCACTAATCATTTGATAATTATCATGACTAAGTGAGGGTGGCGGTTCCATCTGGAAGTTTTCACCGGCTCTTGCCATCTAGCATATTTAAAAAATATTCTCTCGGTCTCGCCACCCCATCCATTTCATCCAATCAACCAAACACATATATATTCCTCAAAATCAGAGATAACTCTAATCCATCTAGAGATATCCCTCCAACCAAACGCACCCTAACTTAAGGAAAAAAAGTTCCTTCTCGGAGGAGAGGAGCACCATCGATTCAGCAGCAAGGCCTGCCTGCAATTCTCCGGGCGTGTGTGGTCCTGAATCCTGATCGATCTGCCGTGAATTTGTCTTCATTTTTATTGCGTGCACGGCTTTATCCTAGCAAACATCGCAGGGCACTTGTTGCTTCACCCCTGTGGGTATGAGTGAATTGCTGCCGCAT
The DNA here is from genome assembly GCA_019208055.1 of Stipa capillata. Classification (NCBI taxonomy): domain Eukaryota; kingdom Viridiplantae; phylum Streptophyta; class Magnoliopsida; order Poales; family Poaceae; genus Stipa; species Stipa capillata. The sequence goes on along the minus strand of JAGXJF010005667.1, from coordinate 164,086 downwards.
GCAGTGCAATGCAATGCGGTACAGTGGACCACAAGATCACAAGATCTTTCTGATTTTTCGACAGGCCAAACTCTACCGCAATTCAAAACAATTCGTTTTGTTCTTCACCTGCGAGTTAATTACTGTTCCTGCGTTTATTACAGCTCCGATCCTCAGCGTGGAAGGTAAATGACCTTTCCTGATTGGCTGGGCTGGACAAGTGCTGTTTCTTCCTTTAGTGCTAACTGATTCCTTGTCCTTCGCTGTGGCAGAGTGATCACATGCATGAGATCTTGCACACAAAGATAGGAGGAGCTTATCATGTCCTTCAAATCAAGCCCTCTCCTAAACCCACGGTCAACTAGACGGCACGCAACATCATAGCATCATCAAGGTAGCTAGGGGCCGGTGTTTGTCCTTTGATTATTATTTTTTGGAGTAAATTTGTCCTTTGATTATTCTTGTTAGATTTGTACGATTTCTCGTGGTTTCTTCTCAGGACTTGTCTGGCCAGTCTTCTTTTTTGAGAGAAAACACCCGAAGGCATTTTCATTATATCTGATAAAGGTTAAGGACAACATACACAAAAGCCCCTGAGAAAAGAAGAAAATACATCAAGGTCCCTAGGGCCGACTTCCTCTCCGCTCCACCGGCCGCCATTGGAGCCATCGCCGAGCTACACCTCCTGCCGGAAACAAGACTCGCCCTACGCCAGCTTGGAAAGGACCTCGGTCCATTGATTGGCCGCAAATGTAGACCGCCTCTAGAGACGGAGCTTAACATCCGATGAAGCAGCGATGTCCGTGGCGGCGCCCCGAGCTTAGCAAGGGGAAGAAACCGTCTCGTCTTGCTAGAGGGCAGAGCACAGAGATCCAGCCGAGAAGCAACTACCAGAGAAGACAACCAAGACGTCACCTGCGAAACGAAGAAGAAGACCACAAGATCCACCAAGAGCACCAAAGAGGAACGGTGGAAAGCAAACCCCACACGCTTGCCGGCGGAGCCGGAGGAAGCAACGCCGGAGCGGGGGACCAAGCGGGGGGACAAAAGCTCAGCACGAAGACGACACCACCGCCTCGCCGCCTCCGCTCGGGTAAAAAACCCTAAATTACAGGGACCAAAGCCCCGCCCGCCGGCGAGGAACCGCCGTCCGCCGCACTGCCGAGGGCTAAGAGAGCCATCGGAGGCGGGACGGAATGGCCAGAGCGCCGGCGGGAGGGAAACCCTCAAAGACTCCCTCAGATCGCCTGTAAGCACTGTAGCAGGAGAAAGGGGGTGGGGAAAAGAAAATTTGTTTCTTTGTCTGGCCAGTCTTCTGACAGGGAAACCATAGGGTTTATGTCCTAGATGTAGAATTAGTAGCCAGGGAGATGAGATGTGAACAAGGCAACAACCCCAGTTTTTTATGTTCCTTTTTTTCTTTTTTCTTTTGACATGGCCTATCAACTGATGTGGTCAAGAAAAAAGAAATGCTCACCTCCTCCTTGATCAACATCATCATCATCTAGTATCATCATACCATACCTCTGCTGCAGCGGCATAGCCTGTGCATAAATTAACATCAGAGCTGTGTACTTGTGTATATGTGTGCCGTGTGCATGCCACTATAGCAATAATAAGCCAAAACGTACTACTTTGGCACTGTAGCAGTGAAAAAGCGGCCTCAAAAGCAAGAAGCTGCCATGCCAGAAGGAGGAGGGTAAGCTTTCCCTCCCAAATTTCTCCTACCTCATCTCTCGTTTTTTAGATAATGGACTCAACTCATCTCTACGTACACTTCTACACCAAGAAAATAAAATTTCACAAAAAAAAGATCTTCTTTTGTTCAGACGAATAAAAATATCTTCCTTGAAACATAGTACTTTCACGTGCACTCCCACTGAGCACGCACGCAGCAGCAGCAGAAATCGAAATGACACCACGCGGCAGAGCTCGCTGCCCGTGAATCGTGATGCGTGTGTGTGGTGTGCGCGTCCGGACTCCGGAATCCGGTTCCCCCTGTAGCTGATGGGCCGGAATATATCGTCGTCGTACCACGATACTCCTCGATCCGTCTCGCGATCACGCAACACGCACACGCAAACGCGGGCGTTTGATTTGATAACACGCGCGCCCGGGGCACCCTCCGCTTTGTTTTTCGGCGCGGCGCCCGATGCTAGCTCTCGGCTCTGTGGAAAACTTTGTTGCTGCATGCACCCATCCGTCATCCCTGCATGCGTGCGTGGTCAGTGCCAGCCTCATTGAACTCCCGTGCTGCTGCGGGGTTCAGAACTTCTTTTGCTTTTGCTGTAGGGGTTGTGTGTATGGTGGTAGTACAATGTTTCGTGCAGCTATAGCTTTAACTTGTCTGAAAGTTGGGAGCTGGATTTGCCTTTTGTGGCATTTTTGCTGCAATTTAAATTGGAGTAATGGTAATGGAACTTGAAACCTTGAAATGATGCAGTGTTCAGATTCTCTCCTTTTTTTTATGAAAGACTGTTCTGATTCTCTTGCTCATCGCCACCGCGCTGCTTGCTGCTTGGTCAGTGATGATAAGATGAGACCAAATTAAACCGTAGTTACTCCCATATAATACGTGTGTATCGTTTCATTATATGCAAGAGTTTAATGTAAGTGCTGATTTTTAGAACATTATAACTACATTAGGGGTTAATTTCCATGATCTCCTGCTGACACACGTCCAGCTGGGTAAATTTGGAGTTTTCCGTATGTTGCAGTACTGTTTCTTTCAAACAAGATGTAGTACTACTGTTTTCTTACAGCATGGGCCTTTCAAAATTTTGAGGTTGATAGCTATACCAGCACAGTGGACCAGTGCTTGCAGCTGAGTACACTCGCTCAGGTAAGGTAATTGGTAACCCCTTGTTAGTTACTCCTCCCGTCTATGAATGTAAGGCGTGCACGAAATTTTAGGTTCAATTTTGATCAAAAATTAAATCAATACTATTGAATTATATAATACAAAAATAATACCATTTAAAAATATGTTTAAATATAAATCCAATGATATCTTTTTGTGTTATATAATTTAATATTATTAATTTAATTCTTAATTAAAATTAAATCTAAATTTCATGCACGCCTTACATTTGTGAACGGAGGAAGTATCTCCTATCTATCCTTTTAAATGCGATTCAATGCCCATCTCTCTGTCTCTCTCTATGTAGACATGCGAGTGTGCATTGCCTTGCCATCTGTGTGTGGTTTTTCTGGTATTCTTTTCTCCCAGGCACTGGGACCGAGGTCCACCACATTGGGCTCAATCCATTGGCTAAAGGGCTATGAGACAAGTACGTTCGAGGGCGTTTTCTGCAAAAACAAGCGCACTCGATACAAGTATTCGCGGTTTCGTACATGCTCTTTCTTTGAAATGAGCTTCGAGAATGAGTACTATCTACACGATCGTTGTTCTCTACTTTTGTTTCCTTTGATCTAACATTAGGAGCCTACGAATATGAGTGAACTTGGTGGAAAATTTTCATCTTACGTAGGCCAGCTTCCAAGTAGATTAAACTGGGAACAGTATAGTAATTCTTTTTTAATAAGGAAAAATCAACTTTTCTTCTCTAAACTATTAGTTTGACTCATTTTATTTCTTAAACTATGTGTGAGCTCACTTAAACCCCTAAACTATTTCAATCGAGAGCACTTTACTCCCTGACCGGTTTCTGGAACAAAAGTCGCTTCTAGAATTTTTGAAAAATCTAAAAAAACTCATACATGTAGATTGTGAGGTGAAATACATGCATTTAATTTTTGGTTCAAAAATATGAAAATGTACAACCTGTGTAAAAAAAATTGTATAGTAACAAATTTGCATACGTCCAAATGGTCATATCTTTTATGTATTACCACACCCCATAATCTATACGTCTGTATTTTTTTAGATTTTTTCGTAACTTCTAAATGTAATTTTGACCTTTTGTAAACCAGTTGGGGTAAAATGCTCCCAATTCAAATAATTTAAGGAGTTAAGTGAGCCCAAAAATGGTTTTAGAGGTAAAGTGAGACAAACCAATAATTTATGAGAAGAGAGTCAACTTTTTCTTTTGAAATAATAAAAGGTAACTTTGCTCCTCGAAAAAAATGAGACGTAGCCTACAACATTCACGTGAAGAGTGTAGTATAAATGAAAAAGTCAAAATTTCAACCTGTCAACTCTAAAACGAGATGGCTTATGCTCTTAACTGTTAATACCATCTAGATTGCCCCTAGACATTATTTAAAAGTGATTTTAGATGATGTGGTGGTGGTTTTCACACATGTAACAGTGTAATTAGCATATTTAGAAAGAAAAAAAATAGTCAAAATTTTTGTAAAAGAACCCAAAAATTTTAGGAAAAAGGAAAAATAAAAAAAATTAGAAAAAATTAGAACTTTTTGGAAATTTGAGAATCATATAAAGCAAATGGAAAAAAGAATAAATTTGAAAATTTAAAAGGGAAATTTATAAAAATAGTAATATTCTAGAATATTTAGGAAAAAATCAACAAATTATAGAAACAAAAAAATCAAAAAAATTTGAAAAGGGAAAAATGAAAAAACCCGAAAAGTAGAAAATTCAAGATAAATACAAGTATCTCCAAAAGTACTAGCAAGTTATAAATTCATAAAAAGTTATGCATAGATAATTCAGAAAGATTCATGAATACGATTAAAATATGTTGCTTTCTATATATGATTTTGTTTGCATTTTTTAAAGAATTGTTTTGATTTTCTTTTCTAAATTTCTTTTTTTCCTCTCATTTTAAGTTGCCACCCCTCCCTCTAAATTTCTTTAAAGATATACTGACTGGGTTGCCATATATACGTGTGAAAACAATCTGTCATGTCATCCAAAACCAATTTGGAACACTTTGAGGAGGCTAATCTACACCGCATTAATAGTTAGGGTGTAATGATCCAACTTTAGAGTGACGAATGATACCTAGACTTTGCCAAGAGTTGATGGGTGAAAAATGGACTTCTTCCTATTAGTAACTTTGTACAGAACAAAGATTTTGTTTAATTAGAATCGGTAATCCTACGGTAATTTCCAACAATTAGCAATTCTTATGATTCAACGTCTTATATTAGTGTAACACCTCCAAAACAAGATACTCCTACAATAGTAGCATTGAGTTACTACAGTTGTAATATTTTCACTGTAAATGTTGAAGCTTAAAAAACCCTACAATTGTTGCAGCATTTCTGTACGAGTCTTGATGGATTTATGTCATAGCTTTGAGTTTGCATTTGCACACGAAGTTGTTGTTGCATTAAGATATCAGTGGGATTGGGCACACATCCTTTCACATTGCTAAACAAAATCCTGGAATTCTTTTTGATGGTTTTCAAGAAAAAAATGTACTTTTTTTGAAGCTCAAGAAATTTGATTACTTTAAATTTGAAGGAGAAACTAGCAAGGTGATACAATTTTCTCATTTTTATTCCCTTACTCCCCTGAAACTTCTCACCCTTTCGGAATCCAACTCCTAGACCGGCACTACTGTACTTCAATGCAGACCTGAGGGAAATTAGTTTTCTGCTCTCATGTAACACTGTAACCAATGAATGTCTAAGTAAAAGCCGTCCTTTTAACACCCTTCTCATTTTAAGATGAAACCACAGCCTTCATGTAAGGGTTCTTCATGCACAGTATGATGGTTTACACAATGCTCGCTGGTGCAAGCATGTTTGTTTGGCAGAGCAGACCACATTGATAGCCATGCATGTTACTGAACTTTTTTCCCCCAAGGTAAGTAAATGATTTCTTGGTGGCTGCCTAATTTCACCATCCATCTCAAAAGTGAAAAACAAGACAAGAAAAGGGAGAAAATTACAGACTTGCGGATGGTGTTCTGATGCCAAGAACATGGGACTGATCTGATGGCTTGCCTTGGCAGCAACCACCATCCATCCACAGCACTGACACACATGGGCTAGCTCAGCTGGAGGGGCGTTGCGCTCCCCTGCACCGCAGCAGCAGGTCATGGAGCTCGCCTTCATCACAGACCGTGATAGGGAGCAGAGCAGAGACGCACGAGATGGCAAGTTTTGCATTGCTCGCAAAGACAAAACAAGCTAGCGGCCATAATGGTATTGGCCTGCCTGGCCAAAGGCCCTTTGGTGATTATTTCATCTCAGCTCAGCTTAGCCCAGCTCAGTGCCCTTTTCTTTCTCCCTGCAGGCACAGTTGTTTGTTTCCACTTTCGCTTTCTTTGTATCAATTCATGGGAGGAACCAAACAGCTCAATTCTTTGTTTTTGCTGGTGTCATCACTGTTCAACATTGCTATGATTGAAGACAGCTCAGGCCTTCTCTATTGTGTATGTCTAATCACCTCTTCAGAATTCAGATATGATAGTGTGGCTAGATTAATTTTCTTTCCCCTTTTCAAAGTATAGTGGAAAGCTTAGCTGCATGAGTTATGACAGTGTTTCTAAGATCTTTAAAATAACCCCGGTACCCAACACAATACAGGTCATACACACACGAACCGCCTTGCTATATAGGGCACAGGAGCACTATGATCTCATTTCTACTGAGGGGCTAAGGCTGCGAATGCATGCTTGTCTGCAGAGCCACCCCCATATCCTGATAGGGGAGCACATTAGCAACAACTGGGGCTACAGCACTCAAGTCAAGAAGAAGAGGCCAGCATGGCAGCATTTCTTGGAGCTGGGGGTGAATCGAGATGACATGTATGCATGTGCATGGCATGGCGCACAAAAAGAAACATGGGGTGTGGTTCTTTGCTCCCATTGATGGAATACAATTTAAACTCAACATGCAGTATTACTGGAAAGTTAAAATCCTTTTTAGAACAATTTTCCACATTTACCCGAAAAGTCTATTTTTATCGCCTGAAATTTGCAAAAAACCCTGAACTACAAAACTAAGCATTAGCCCACAAAACCTTCAAAAAAGAGAGGTAAATTTAGAACCTAGGACGGTTTGGAAGGGTGGTTTCGCTAACATTGAAGTAGTATTGTCACGGTAGCAATTTATGTCACCAAAATTTGATGGCATAATCATTAATCAAAGTATTTGAAAACGAATCATAAAAAAGTATACATGCCCAATGACGTTGCTCACAACTTCCTCAGTTGGATCTCCGTGGGCAAAAGTCGGTGATTTTTCGACAAAAATGGTAGGAGCCACCGAGTAGGCTCGCCTTGGGGTGTAAAATGGCCTGTTTTATTTTTTTAATTTAGGGGTATAAATACCATTGGTTGTTGTTCAAGGGTAAAAACTGATATTTTCCTTCAAGTAAACGAAAAGTCTTAACATCGACGGTTGCCAAGACTACGAGCATTTTTTTCTTCTAAAGTACTAAAGAGATGAATTATATTTTCGAGATTGGAATATATTATTTAATAATGGAACAAAATCTCCCGACCTCTGCGAGAATACACGTAACCACTCTAGATCGGAACATAGGGATCTCACATGCACCCGTAGCAATTTCTCTGGAATTTCTACCAAAACCCCTCATTCCAAACCGGAGGAAACATGCATTACTCCCAGGACTACAAAGCACGCAACAGTTTGTACATTTCAGGGTAAATGGTCCCAGCATTAGTGACATAAAACGCTCCTGCCATGGCAGGGGAGGCAAGAAAGTACAGAGGAAAAAAAAACTATCGGCACAACAATAAGTTTGTCTCAGCACTTCATTAGAAAAAAAAACTATTGGCACAACAATAAGTTGCAATGTAACTGGGGGAGCTCTACCAGGTACTAAAAGCCAAGCACACGCCATTTGCTGCCCCAAAACCTGTACTTAACACCACCAAATTATCAGTTTAGTACCTCAATCACACATGCAGGTAGGCAGGCAGAGGCAGGGATCATGGAAAAGTCAAGAAGAATTCCTAAGAAATCTCCTGCAGGAGCACAGGGAGCATGCAATGTCTCAGTGTTCCTGGTTTCCTTTCTCGCTGATCTGCCAACCAAACAACGGCAACCCAAACTTATTTTAGATTCGTTTGCCACATGCTCCCCTGCCCCCCTGCACTCCAGCACGGCCCCAAGAATGATTGATTGCTTGGGGCCAGCAAGGCCAAGCCGATGCAGGCAAGGACTGGTGAGTATTATCTGCTCCAGAGAGAAATAGGACAAAAACATTAATTTTCACTGTTGTGATGTATCCCCATCCAACACTCTCTCATTCTGAATGCTTGGCAAGAAACCTTTTTTTTTGTTGGTGAGAATTGATCAGATGAGATCAGGCAGGCAGGCCACAGTAACAGCACCGACAGGAGCTGCAGGTTAAGCAAGGGGTGCATGCAGATCATGTCATGAACAGTAAGCATGATAGATACAACACATGAGAGATTGCATCTCATCTCATGATATTTTTGCATCATCTCTCTCTCTCACACATATCAGTGTGCACATTGGTCCAAGGCACCACAGATATATAGAGAAATTTTAAGAAGTCAGAATTAATTTAACATACCTCTGATCCATGACAACTCAAATGCTCAGCTCATCAGGCACTGCTAGTGCTAGACTTAAAAAAGTCAGAGAAACCAACCAAGAAAAGGAATGGATAAAAAAAGCCCAGGAAAATTTTAAAAAAAGGAAATTGAGTTCAGTTCAGTTCACCTATGTCCTCTCATGCTTGCTCCCCTACCTTATGACAACAAAAGAAAGGCAAAAAAGATGATAATAACCTCGACTTTGTTTCAGTTCTCTCCCTCTACTTCGATCGGTTCGATGGAACAGTGAAATGGCAATGCGGTGTGCTACGCTAGTAGAATCAAGAACCATGAAGCCAGGTCGGCAACGCTGACACCATGGTTAGTTTCATCTTCTTTGTGAGGTAGGTCACTCGAGCTTGAGCTGCGGCGGGGAGCTCGGGCTGCGTTGGCAGGACGGCCCCGGCTGGGACGGCGGCATGGGCATCGGCGGCGGCGACGACATCGGCAACGGCATTGGCATTGGGTGCGGCTGCGTCTGCGGCGAGACCGGGAGCGGCCTCTTGGCGAGGTTGTGCTTGTTGTTGTGCATCCAGACCTTGAGGACGCGACGCTTGACGCCGATCTCCTGGCAGAAGTGCTGCACCATGGCGTCGTCGAGTTTCTGCAGCCGCCAACCCACGCGCTCCGCGAAGTCCAGCATGCTCGCCTTCTGCTCGGTGGTGAACTTAGTGCGGAAGCGTTTGTTGGACGAGGAGGAACCGCCGCCGCCGCCCGAGGCTCGCGCGGCGGTGCCGTCGCCCATGATGCCGCCGCCGTCCATCTCGTCCGACTCCGACGTGTGGATCATGTTCAGCGGCATGATGATCTGGTGGTGCCCCGGAGGAGCGGGCGGCGGCGGGAGCGCGCGCGCCGCCGCGTAGGCGCCGTAGTGGTCGGCGGTGACGAGGAGGCCCCCGCCGCTGTTCTTGTGGTGGTGCGGCATGGCGGGGCCGAGCAGGCGGCGGCCGGCGCGGTGGCCGTGACCGTAGCCGTGCGCGGCGCAGCTCTCGCCGTCGAAGTCGTCGAGCTCCTTTCGGTGGAAGTTGCGGTGGCAGCCGCATGCCGAGCACTTGAGCGCCTCCAGCGAGCCCTCCTCACCGCTGGGCATGAACTCGCCGCACCCGTCGGTGGCGTTGCCGCCGATGGCCGCCGCGTGGTTCTTGAGGCACTCCCGGTATTTTACCGCCTGTCCACCCCCTCCGGCGCCAATGCCAGCGCCAGCGCCGGCCACCCCCGGCGCGCGCTTCTTCCCTGAATTCGCCTCAGCTGCGGCAGGCGGCGACGGCAGCGTCTGAGCCTGGGACTGCCCGTTGTGGTTTGCATGGTCATGGTGGAGCTCCATGACTTGGCCGCCGCCGATGCCGCCGTAGGGCGAGGCTGCGGCGTGCATTGGGATCGGGAGCTCTCCTTGGGCCCCAGAAAGATCCATCCTTTCCTCCCCCTCTAGAACGATGCTTCTCGCTGCTGCTGCTGCTTCTGTTCTTCTCTGCAGCGGCACAATGGAAACCATGAGAGCAAGAAAAGGCCAATGGCACCTTCAACTCTCACAAGGACGCAACAAAATTCAGTGTTTCTTGGGACTCTCAACAGAAGGCACTAAAGAAAAGAGAGAGAGAGAGAGAGAGAGAGAGAGAGAGTGGAGAACAAAAGGAAGCTGAGGTGAGGGGTGCGTGGTGTGGTGTGGTGTGGGATCTTGGGGACCTTATCAAGAAGATACTACCACCACTTGCGAACTCCAAGCTGCTCAATTACACCATAAATATATCATAAAGATATTATTCTTGCTGCTATGTGATGTCCTCCTATCTAGCTAGCCCCTCTACTTTCTTGGGCTCTTTCCCATGCAACAAACAAGATTAGAAGAACGAAGGAGAAGCTTAGAAGGTAGTAGCTGCTACTCACTAGCCAGTGGATGGACGCATGGAAGGAAGGATGAACAGTGAGGCTGTTCTTGGCAAAAGGGAGGGTTTACTTTGTGGTGGTCACTAGATGCAAGTTTTACTGGTTACTATAGCACCACTAGTAGGAGCTGCTAGTTTTTTGTTTGTGGACTAATTGTATGGACCAGCCTTTGACCTCTCTCTCACCTCTTCCTCTCCCAAGTCCTAGACACACATCTTCTCTCCTCTTCTTGACCCAGACAAACACAACAACAATGACTAGAAGAGTTCTCAAAACCAAGGACTAGAAGCTAAGGTGGAGATCTCATGCACAAATGTTTTGTGTTTGTGTTTTTTTTTCCTGCAATGCTGTGAACAGTGGGGGGAGGGGGAGGGGGGGGAGAGAGAGAGAGACCAAGAGACCAAAAGCAATCCAACCTTGTTGTGTCAAGGGCTAATCAAGAGGACAAAGAAGGGGCAAGGCCTCCAGCCTTTGCAGCTTCCACCATTGCAGCGAGGTGACCAGGGGCTAGGGCAGGGCACACTACAAATTGCCAACAAAAATAAGATAAAATAGAGATGGAGAATTGGAGAGGGTGGAGGATGCTTATTCTTCCAGAGAGGGAGAGGTGAAGGGAAAGGTTGGTGACGCTCAGCTCAGCTCAGCAAGGCTAGACGAAGAGAGAGAGAGAGAGAGAGAGCTTGTTTTTTTAGTGCTTGCCTGTGGTGTAATAACCAAAAGAAAAGAGACGAAGAGATGGGTGAGACAGAGGCAGACGGACTGATGGAGAGAAAATAATAGTAGTGTCTGGTGCTTGCTTTGCTTGCACTATCAGGAATCCAAGCTTACTTCAGAGTGATGGAGAATGAGAGAGAGGGGCTGTGGTGTGTCAGAAGGAGGAGCTAGATGGAGAGAGATAGAGAGAGAGAGAAGGGAACAACACGAGCATGCTCCCGCTGTGATTTTTTGTATTGCGTTAAACGCCAAGAACGATAGGTTTCCTCCTACCTGTCTCGCTCATCTCTCTTGTCAGAGAAGAGAGAGAGAGAAAGCTAGAACAGAGAGAGGTTTCCCAAAGAACAGAGAGAGAAGTGGATCGAGTTAGGCCACTTTAGTTAATGCCCTCATGGGCGTTAATGTATCCATTCACAAAACCCTTGTGCTGGGTATTTAATTCTCATGCATAAGCAAGCGTAATATCATATTCTATTGTCGGAAGCTATCAATTCATGATGAACAGTCCCCTGCTCACAAGGTCATAACGGCATGACTAATTGACTACGCATAGAGATTTTTTCACATTAGAAGACATGGCATTAACAAACGAAATAATACTGTCTTACAGTGGCGGATCTTCAACAGAAAATAAAGAGGACCCAAAGAAAAATGTAAAGCTAAACTATGTGAGGATAAAGGCAAGAACCTAGTGAACGTGTTCCAACCTAATGAGCTTTTAGTCACAAAGGTGACTACCTAAATAACTATGTGATATACGGGTCTAAATACTCCTACATATGAATTGCTATATATTTTATAGAAAAACTTATACATTACTAAATCAACAAAAAATATTTTGGGCTTGAGGGGGCCAGGGTAGGGTCCACCCTGGCCCCAACGTAGCTCCCCCTTGCTATCTTAGTACTGTCCAAAGAACTTGCCTTCTAGAACTAGTACTAGAATATATTTTTACTGGTATTAGAAACTAACACAATCACATATTAGTAGTAGTTAGGAACGACTAAAATTTCTCATCTAATTGTAACAGTAACACTATATGTCCAGTTTAGGCACCAATTATAGTGGCATAAGTAACAGTTTTAGCAGCATCAGTCATCAGATTGTAGCAGAGCATAGTGGGTTTGTCTGTATCACACAGGATGCATCATTTTGCCCTAAGAGTTGACCACACAAACCCATGTCCTAATGATAACACCCCATGACCACCCCAGCCCATGCATGGCCACGCACCACTAACCAATAATCTTATGCTTCCTGGAAATGTGCAACAACAATTTGCAGGTTCTGCACCAGCAATCAACAACCCAGATTAGGGGGGGCAGCATTAGTTTAACACTTCCCCTTTCGGGTCAGAGCCCTTGATTAGAGTAACAATCATGTACTAATTAAGCAACGCCTATAAGTTTAATCAGCACCATGCACACATAGGCACAAGATGTCGTCTCAGAGATTCTTATCATTGGCCATCTGCATGATGATTTGAGATAGCACCTACTGCATCACCTTGGGGTGTGCAAAGATATTACTGTCCTCAAGGCCCACTTAACCCTAGCCTTGGATCCTGCAACTTTTCTTCTTTGTTTGCTTGTGTGTCCGAATGAAATGGTGATGAGTGTGCATGCCTAGTGACTAGTGAGTGGTGGTGTACTTAGGATTAGGGCACAACATTCCCCTGCCTAGAAAGAAAATTGCCAAGTCTTTCTTTAACAACACATGCAAAGCTGCACTTAGAATTAGGGCACACATGATGGAATCACAGTTGGGATTAAATTATCACATTCGCACCTTGGACTTGGAGGAATAAGATTCCCTTTCCCCTGTGCGGAGAAAGGTCCTAATCACTTCTTTTGGTGGTGAATATTATAAAGTGTGCTAAGCATGCAAAGTGCACACAGAATGATGATCTTTAAGGTACAGCAAACAAGACACCCTCCTTTTTCTTTCTATCAACTGGATGTCGCCCCTAGATCATGAGGAATGTTCATCCTAGATATGGTATTTGGAACAATATAAGGCTGGATCATCCAAGAATACCTCTCTAGCTCAAGGGGAAAAAGATTAAAGATTCTTGATCCTTACCTTTTTCTTGTCTTCATTTATTTTGCTCTCTTATATTTTTTTACATTTCCTTTTTGTTTTTCCTCTCATCTTTGCGTATACTTTATTCTTCAATAGCTAGCTGCTTTATTCCGACTTAAACTTCATTGCAAGAGCCTTTTGACATGCTCCTTTTTGTGCGTTTCATTTGCTCATTCTAACGTTATTTTCGGTTTTTCTTAGTGTTGGTGAAAAGAGAACAATATATGTGGCTCGTATATGTTGAGAATATTTCAAACCATTTTATTTTCATGTCATTCTGCTGGGGATGCCAAGCTCGTTGACTTACATCATGTTGGGCTTTGGTCAAACATGGGCTGGGTTGAGCCTAGATTCAGCTTGGGCTAGGCTATATTAGACCGAGTTTTGGAGAGCAAGCTAGCTTGCCCTCTGGAAGGCTCGAGTTGGGTTAGATGGTAAGCTGCGTCCTTCAATTTCTACTCCCTCTAATTCATAATATAAATAATTTTAAAATTATAATGTACATTTCTGTTATTTTTATGGTCAATAGGCTCTTTTCCCGTGTTTGCATATCCTGAAGTATTTACTGCATAAGAGACAAATATAATAGTGTCATTTGGTACATTAACTAGCTCCGCCTTAATTCTTGTGTCTAAACCTAAAACTACTTATTATGAATTAGAGAAAGTATTTAATTATTCACTTTGAATAACTACATTTTGTTTGTAAATAAATCATTTTGCCTTCATTCTCACTAAAACAATTATTACAAAGGGTCATTTGGGATCGTTGAATTAGTGACCCGTTGTATGCTGGATTTACTTTATAAGCTGCTATAGAAAGTTGGCGTGAAAAGGTTGATAAACCAGATTATAATTTAACTAATTCCTAAACTGCACCAAACTAATAACACTATACATACTAACCAGATGGTTAAACATTCTCTTATGTTGTTTTCTATTAGTCAAGACGTGATTATCTTTTCCCGTCGATTACACCAAAAGTAGATAACCGAATAGAAATTATATAAAAACAACTCAAGCGAACGATATTTGTTATAATCCACTGCCATACAAAATATGGCCTTAATCAGCGCATAGATATGAAATAGCTTTTATCTTGTGCCTGTTGCAACACATGGGCCTTATGAAGTTGCACAATTTTAAGCAAATAAAGCCATACATGTATTTACTTTCCCAAAACCCTCTCTCTCAAACGTATCAATTCCAGTATGCATATATATCTTAGCAACTTATGCACACTTTATAAGCTATACTCTAAAAATATATTCATAAATAAAGTACCTTTATTTCCTCTACTTCTGTGATTTTTTTCTTTAGATGAAAGTGCCACGCCCCGGTTTAATCCCTGTGCTTCCGTGATAATTAACATTGACATACGATCATAGGAGTGCAAAACGAATATTTCTCGTGGTCCACTTCAATTCATACTCCTACATAAAAGCATCTGCAAGACCACTGCAAGGCCGGTGATCGCCATGTGTTTTTTGCGCGCGCTCTGGAATTTCAGAACCGCATACCGCCTCTTCCCGAGCATGAGTCGGATCCAGCGGCGTTGGATGACGTCGAAGTCGAGGAAGAGCCAGCCCAGTCGAACAGTGGTATCCAGATCGACTCGGATTCCGAGTCGGGAGGGTCTGAATACCAAGTCGTCAAGCGGGGCCGCGACGACGACGCTTCCGGGTCCACGTCCTTGCCGGCGGCGGCGGAACCAGCCCAGACGGAGTCGGCTGCCAAGCGGGCCCGAACCACTTCTTCCGGCTCCGTCGCCTAGGTTCCGGCTCCTGCTCAAGCCGCATCCGCTAGCCGACTGGCGCAGGCTCTGGCTCCCGCACGAATCGCACCCGTCGGCCGCGTGGCATAGGCTCCGACTCCTGCCGCCAAGCCGAGTGTGCCTCGGCCGAATCCTGCCGGCTCCTCCGGGATTCCACCCGTCCCGGGGAAGCCGAAGAAAACAATCCCTACGACCACCAGGTATGAGTCCTTGTGCCTCATGCCCCAGTTGAAGTAGGTTGAGAAGATACTGAAGTCAGTTGCGCTTTGCTTTGCAGGGTCCAGAAGAAGTTCTCCGACAAAGGAGGCCCTTCGTCCGGCGCCCCGCCAGCCCCGACTCCAATCCCGCCACCAGAGTCGGCTTCGCCAACTCCAGCTACAACGGAACTCATCACTCCAGCACCGGTCGTCTCCGCTGAGGCAACGGAGTCGGCTACAGGTGCTGCACCTTCCGCAACTCCGACTGCGGAAGCGCCTCCGGCTGTGATTGCTAACGCACCACAGCCAGCTGCTCCTATGCCGCCGCCTGCCGCAACCACCGAGGTGCCGGAGCCGGATGTGGGTGCCGGGTCAGCACCTCCACCTGCCGCATCCGTCGAAGAGCCACAGTCGGACGGCGGTGCCGGGCCAACCGAGGACCCGGCTGTCGACCCGCAGCCACAAACAACTCCTGCCCGCGAGGAGACAATGGAGCCGGCAGCTGCGGCTGGTGCTGACTCCACCGAGCCAGCGAGCGGAGCCGGAGGCTAGATCGTCACCGGGTCGCCCCGGGAAACCGTGCAGGGCCAAGCCCTATCTCCGACTCTCGCAGCTGAAGAAACGGCTCCGACTTCGTCAAAAAGTCTCATCCCCGCGCTGCTACTGCCGAGTTGCAGCACGGGGGACGTGACGGTCGCGGAGGAAGCCGCCAATCGCGTCGCTGACCTTAGCTCCAAGCTAAGGGACTTTGCCGACGCAGCCAAGTCTTTGGCAGACTCGGCCGAGGTCCTCGAGTCCTCAGTCGGGATATGTTGTCTTCATCCTTCGCTTTTTGTTTAACACTGGGAGCACGTTCAGTGCACCTAGTGGGTGTAGCCCCCGAGTCTCTAGCCGACTGATTGAGTCGGTTGGAGACTTATGAATTTGGTTGCTAACATACCCTTTTTCTTCACCAGGCTGCAATCCGACTGGGCGGAAACGGCCCAGTCCTTCTGGAAAGAAATGCCTCCTTGGAGAAGGCATTGGAGGAGGAGAAGGCCAGGAGTCGGCAGCTCGAAGAGAAGCTCGCCGCCCTCAATAGTAAGTGTCCGAGTCTTCAGCTCTTTTGCTTTTAGGTTTTCTGTCCTTTTTTGACTTTCTTGAGTCGGCAGATGTCGAAGCCGAAAACGCTCAACTTCGGGAAAAGTTGAAAGGCGCAATCCCAGCGGTCAAAGTTAGAGAAATGCTCGATGCCAAGGCGGTCGAGTTGGAGACCGAGTTGCGGGAAGCCCGCAACTCGATGAAGACTGCCGCCTTGCTGCAGACGGAGCACAAAAAGCTGCTGGCGCATTACGAGCAAACGCAGTCGGCGAACGAAAAGCTGCAGGCATCCATCGACGACTTCGCCAAGAAGATGAAGGAGTCGGATAAGCGACACGCCGCAACCATCACCGACTGGGAGAAACGCGAGGCGGAGCTCATAGGCCAACTCAAGCAGGCCAATGAAACTTTACTCGGTAAGCCCCCGAGTCCCTTGCTTCTTTGTTTTTGCACACTTCCTTGTTTATTTCCTTTGCAATAATCTGTACCCAGATGCTTGCCCAGAGCTGGAGGAAGAAGCCAGGCGGGCAACACTCCGACTCCGTGCACTCTCCGGCCCGGCCAAGTCAGTTCTCGACACACTTTGGACACCAGAAATGATGTCCGACTGCATCGTGACTCTGGAGGACCGACTCCTCCAAGTCAAGAGCTTAGTGCAGAGCTTCAAGTCGGCTGCCCAAGGCCTCTGCACCAAGCTCTGGCCCGGAGAAGAGCCGCGTTCCAGCATCTTCGCACTCGCCGACAAGCTCTCGCAGGGCCCGGCGGAAGTCGAAGAGTGGAAGGAGTCGGCAGCCCACTCGGGAGCTGGCATGGCGCTGGCAATGGTGTTGGCACATCATCCGGACGCGGATGTTGACAGCATCTCCGCTGGTGCCCCCGTCGATGAGGAAGGGCAGTCGGTAGATCCTCTGGAGCTTCTTCCCCGAGTCCGCGCCACCGCCAGCCGGATCGCCAGCTTCAACGACCTGGAGGAGCGCGTAGAAGCGACTCCAGAGGAATAGAAAAAATATCATGTAATATCTCTCGGTATGCCGAGTAGACAAAATGTAAAAAACTTTTGCAATGAATGAAGATGTTTTTCAATTCATTCTGATTGATTTTTGCATAAGTTATTTGTTTGCACAAGTTATTTGAGTCGTCCGAGTTTGTTTTTGACGCCGAGTCGGATCCTTTCGCGTGCAAGCCGACCTTTAGCTTTTGCTCTTGCCAACCGGACAGCCGGGTTGCGACTGTAGTTGGGGACGAAGAGTGGGCCTTAGGTACCGTACACGTTTACTTAGACGCTCGTGTAGAAACAAAGTTAGGAAATTCGAAATAACTTGTACCGAGTGATGGTTCACCCAGTGGGTTTAAGGCGAGCGAGTTTTCTCTCTCGGGATAAATGAGAGATAAATGAACAAAGATGCTTCCCGAGTGCCGCTCGAAGGAAACAAAAATTTATTCATTATGAAACAATGAACTGTTTGAAGTACAAAGTTTTAAGTGTAGAAAGGACGCAGCTGTGCAATATTCCATGTTCGTTCGGTGATAGCGCCGGTTGCCGGGTCCTCCAGTCGGTACGCGCCGTTGTGAAGCACCTGGTTGACGAGGAAAGGACCTTCCCAAGACGAAGACAATTTGTGCATGCCCGCCTTGTCTTGGATCAGTCGGAGGACCAGATCTCCTTTGTTGAAGACTCGGCCCCGAACTTGCCGACTGTGGTAGCGGCGCAGGTTCTGCTGATAGATAGCCGAACGCGAGAGGGCAAGTTCCCGCGCTTCTTCTAGGAGATCTAGGTCGTCTTGTCGTGCCGACTCGGCATCCATTTCCACGTATGCTGCGACTCGCGGGGAGTCGTGGAGGATGTCACTCGGTAAGACGGCTTTAGCTCCATAAACCATGAAGAATGGCGTGTAGCCGGTCGACCGGTTTGGAGTCGTCCTTAAGCTCCAAAGGACGGATGGAAGCTCATCGATCCAGGAACCGGCGGCCCGCTTCAATGGGACTAACAACCGGGGCTTGATGCCTTGGAGAATCAGAGCGTTGGACCGCTCGACTTGGCCATTTGATTGCGGATGAGCCACGGAGGCATAATCGATCTGAATCCCATGATCCCGGCAGAAATGGCGGAAGACTTCAGCAGTGAAGTTCGTGCCATTGTCGGTGATGATGCTGTGGGGGATTCCGAATCGGAAGATGACTCCTTTCATGAAGTTGACAGCAGTCGGATCATCGAGCTTCATGATTGGCTTAGTTTCAATCCACTTCGTGAACTTGTCCACAGCTATGAGGAGATGTGTAAAACCTCCCCGAGCTGTTTTGAGCGGACCCACCATGTCGAGTCCCCACACGGCAAAAGGCCATGTGATCGGAATTGTCTTGAGCACGGTAGTCGGCATGTGTATCTGACGTGCATACCGCTGACACCCTTCGCAAGTTCGGACGAGTTCCTCAGCATCAGCATGTGCGCTGAGCCAAAAGAATCCGTGTCGAAAGGCTTTAGCGACCATGGCTCTTGATGAAGCATGGTGACCGCAGAGTCCCGAGTGGATTTCCTCGAGCAGTGTCCGGCCTTCTTCCGGCGAAATACAGCGCTGAAAGATTCCAGTAGTGCTGCGCTTATAGAGCTCACCATTGATGATGGTATAGGCTCGGGCGCGGCACACAATGCGACGTGCCTCAGTTGGATCTTCAGGCAATTCCTTGCGCAAGAGGTATGCCAGGAACAGCTGAGTCCAAAGAGGAACGACTGCCAAGACGTCTTCCTGGGTCGGTTGAGCCGGTTCTGGTTGCGATGACCTGGCTTCTGAAGACTCGATTGCCGGTTCCAACTTGACGGATGGTTGGAAGAGCTGCTGAAGGAACACTCCGGGTGGGACTTTCTCCCGAGCTGAGCCAATCCGAGCAAGGGAGTCGGCTGCTTCATTGTCTGCTCGTCGAACGTGATGGAGTTCGAGTCCATCAAAATGTCCTTCCAGCCAGCGCACAGCGGCACAGTATGCCGCCATGGTGGAATCCTTGGCGTCCCAAGCTTTCATTACTTGCTGCACCACCAGGTTCGAGTCGCCGCGACAAAGAAGTCGGCGAATACCGAGTGAAACTGCAATGCGCAAGCCATGCAGTAACGCCTCGTACTCCGCCACGTTGTTGGAGGCGGCAAAGTGGATCTGCAGCACGTAATTCAACTTGTCGCCTTTGGGGAGATCAGCACGACTCTAGCCCCCGTGCCCGCAAGCATCTTCGAGCCATCGAAGTACATGACCCAGTGCTCCAGGTGCACCTGAGTCGGAAGACTTTGGCTCTCAGTCCACTCGACGATGAAGTCCACGAGGGCCTGTGACTTGATTGCCTTGCGAGGCTCGTAGCTGATGTCGTGCGGCATGAGCTCTATTGCCCACTTAGCGACTTGGCCCGTGGCATCCTGATTGTTGATGATGTCAGACAATGGGGCATGACTCACCACGGTAACCGAGTGAGCTTGAAAATAGTGCACCAACTTCCGAGTCGCCAGAAACACGCCATAGATGAGCTTCTGGTAGTGCGGGTAGCGCTGCTTCGACTCGGAAAGGACTTCACTGATGTAGTAGACGGGTCACTGGACCTTCTGGATTCGGCCTTCTTCTGTGCACGCTACTACTAGAACAACGCTAACCACTTGATTCGTGGCCGCGATGTACAGCAGCATGGGCTCACCCTCCATTGGTGCAGCGAGGACCGGGGGTGTTGACAGAAGACGCTTGAGATCTTCGAAGGCTTGTTGAGCTTCACTCGTCCACTCGAATGAGTCAGACTTCTTGAGGAGTCGGTAAAAAGGCAAGGCCTTCTCACCGAGTCGGGCAATGAACCGACTTAAGGCGGCAACACACCCGGTTAAGCGCTGGACCGACTTCAGATCTTTCGGCTTTCCCATCTTGATGATGGCGTCAAGTTTTTCTGGGTTCGCTTCGATTCCTCGCTCAGAAACGATGAAGCCGAGTAACTTGCCAACCGGGACTCCAAAGACGCACTTCTCCGAGTTGAGCTTCATGTCGAACCTCCTGAGATTGGCGAAGGTTTCAGCCAAGTCGGTCAAGAGGTCCACTGTCTTCTTTGTCTTTATCACGATGTCGTCGACATAAGCCTGGACATTTCTGCCTATCTGGTCGTGTAAACAGTTTTGCATACAACGTTGATACGTAGCACCAGTATTTTTCAAACCAAAAGACATCGTGATGTAACAAAATGCCCCAAACGGGGTGATGAAAGAAGTTTTTATTTGATCAGACTCTTTCATTTTGATCTGGTGGTAGCCTGAATAGGCATCCGGAAAACACAAACGTTCGCAACCGGCTGTGGAGTCGACGACTTGATCCACTCGGGGTAAAGTAAATGGGTCCTTGGGGCATGCTTTGTTTAAGGACGTGTAGTCCACACACATGCGCCAAGTTTTGTTCTTCTTAAGAACCAGGACCGGGTTTGCTAACCAGTCCGGGTGAAGAACCTCCTTGATGAATCCGGCTACGAGGAGTCGGGCGATTTCTTCTCCGATTGCCTTGCGCCGGTCTTCAGCGAAGCGATGGAGAGCCTGCTTCACTGGCTTCGCATCCTTGGCGACGTTGAGGGAGTGCTCGGCGAACTTCCTTGGAACACCCGGCATGTCAGAAGGCTTCCATGCGAAGATGTTCCAATTCTCACGAAGGAAGTCGACGAGCGCGCCTTCCTATTTAGCCTCAAGGTCAATCCCGATTTGGACCGTCTTGGACAGATCCTTAGGATGGACCTGGACACGTTTAGTGCCCTTGGCCGACTGGAAGGCGGACTCGGTTGCCGCCTTCTTGCTGGGTGGAGCTTGGTCCGGGTCGACAGACGCCTGGATGTCCTCCAGTTCCTGAACCACGATCAGGGACTCGGCTATGTCCGCACTGGCGAGATCACACTCGTTAGAGCGCTCAAAGTCACCAGTGATGGTGATGACGCCTTTCGGACCCGGCATCTTTAGCTTCAGATATGTGTAGCACGGCCTAGCCATGAACTTGGCATAAGCCGGCCGGCCAAAGATCGCATGATATGCGCTCTTGAAGCCGACTACCTCGAAGGTCAATGTCTCGACCCGGAAGTTGTTCGGCTCGCCGAACACAACTTCCAGGGAGATTTGACCCAGAGGTTTGGCACACTTCCCAGGCACTATTCCGTGGAAGGAAGTGTTGTTGGGGTGAAGCTGGGTGTCCGAAACCTGCATCTTCTTCCGGGTGTCCATGAAGATGATGTTGATGCTGGAGCCCCCGTCCATCAGGACCTTGCGGAGCTTGAACCCACCGACTTGGGGATCCACCACCAAGGGATGCTTGCCGGGTTGAGGGACCCGGTCCGGGTGGTCGAGTCGGCTGAAACCGACTGGCACCTCGGACCAGTCCAGCCATTGTGGGACAGCCGGCACCGTCGCGTTAACTTCACGACAGCGTAGCTTCCGACCCCTTTTGGAGTCGGATCCCTGGAAAATCATGAGTACCCCCCTTTGAGGGGGATACTGCGCCGCGCCGCCGCCTGCGGCGGAGCCTCCTTCTCCGCCGTCTTCCGGCTCGGGTTGCTTCTCTTCCCGGAGGCGCTGCAGAAAGCTGCACTCCCGGGTCGAGTGCCCCGCCTGATAATTGGCGGTGCTGTGAAAAGAGCAGGGCCTGTCGAGGACCTCCTCAAAGGTTAGTTTTGGCGCCTTGTGCTGTTGCCAAGGACGCTCTTTCTTTTGGCTAGCGTCATCGCGCTGGGGGCCACGTTCAGCGGCCGCAACCAGGTCGGCTCCGCTGACTCCATCTCCGCCAGCTTTCCGCTTCGGGGGCCGACTGTCCGCGCGCTTCCGACCTGAGTCGGCGGGGACTTTCCGGCTCGAAGACTCGGCTTTTGCCTTGCCCTTGTCTTCGTACCGCATCGCCTCCTCTCCCGTCGCGTATTTGCTGGCGACTTCCATGAGTCGGCCCATGGTCTGAATGTTAGACCGGGCCAACTTATGTTTGAGGAGCTCGTACTTAACTCCCTGGGAAAAGGCCTGAATGGCCTGCATCTCGGTGATGTCCTCAATCGAGTTGCGCAATCGGGTCCAGCGCTGTATGTAATCGCGGACCGACTCGCCCTTCTCCTGGACGCAGAGCTACAAGTCTTGAGCGTTCCCAGGGCGCTTATACGTGCCCTTGAAGTTCTTGACGAAGGCCTCTTGGAGGTCCCTCCAGTCGTAGATGCTATCTTCGGGCAGGCTATTAAGCCATGCCCGAGCCGACCCTTCCAGCATCAGGGGTAGGCTTCGGAGGGCGACACGCTCGTTGCCTCCTCCTATGTTGCAAGCGACCAAGTAGTCGGCAAGCCAAGTCTCCGGCTTGGCTGTGCCGTCATACTTGTCGACGCCGCTAGCAATCCGGAACCGGTCCGGGAACGGCTCGGACCGAATCCGCCTGCTGAAGCAAAGCGGTCCGGTGGAGGCAGAGCCACCTGGCTGGTTGACCTCGCCAGCGCGTCGTTCGGCCCGCACTCGGGCTGCCCGCCGCCCCTCGATGTCATCGCGAGCATCTCGGGCGTCGGTCGCTCGGTGGGAGCCGGCTTGTCGTCGCTCAGCATGGAGTCGGTTGATCTCCTAGCGAGCGTCAGGCTGATTTGTGGACCGACTCGGCTGAGACGATCCAACTGTGGCGGGATGACTCGGAGCCCCCGAAGGCCGACTCCGAGTCGCTTGGGAGGCCAGTCGGTTGCTAACCGACTCGGCCTCATTTTGCTGTTCCACCGCCGTCTTCATCAACGCGATGACTCGACGATGGATTTCTGCCGCGGGGCCGTCTGCCGGAGGCGGCAGTGAATTGGCCAGCGCGGCAGCCGCAAAGAGATTTTGTGCTGGTGTCTGGAAGACAGGGACACCGTCCTGTTCCCGCCCGAAAAGTGGGGCCCGAGTAGCCCGGCTCCTCCGGGCGGCTGAAGAAGTTCGCCGGTTCGCGCGACTGCGCGAACCGTGAGGATCATTCGGTTGCCGTTCCCGCTGTTCGAGTGCCGCCCGCTCTTGATCGAGGCGCTCTCGTTCAGCAAGGAGGGCTCACCGAGAGGCCTCCAAGGCCCTCTCGGCCTCCGACTGTCCGCCAATGGGCGTGTGCAAGTGCTCAAGTGCTGCCCTTGCCGCTGCGGTAGACGTGCCCGCGTCGTCAGTGGCGCCATTCCCAACCACGTACACCTCTGCCGAGGCGGTATGGCTGTGCGAACTCTCGTCCCCTTCGGATTCGGAATCCAGAAGAGGAAGGAGAGATTCGGCGCCCACCATGGCGACGAACTGGGAGCGTCCTTCGCCCTTGCCCAGAGCAGAAGGAGATCCGGGCCGGAGCTCGGACTTCACTTTCTCCGCGGGGTAAGGACGCGGATCTTGAAGACGCAGCTGGCCGAAGGCATCGGTCACAAAGTGAAGGCTGCCGAAGATGAACTTCAAGCCTTCGGGGTGTACACTTGGTGACATGTTGCCGGCGATAAGCTTGTCGCCGGTGATTGGAGAAGATCCTGCCTGGATCATGACTCCAAAGCGCGCTACCCCTACCTGGCGCGCCAACTGTCGCGGGGAATTCACGACAGTATCCATTTGTAATAGGATTATTGGGAAAGCGTGGATGGAAGATCTAGGCGGTGCACACAAGAACTTTACCCAGGTTCAGGCTCTCCAAGGATGGAGATAATACCCTACTCCTGCTGAATATAGTTGATGATCTTGCGTGAAAGAGAGAGTACAGGAGGTTGAAGATGAAGCTAGTTCGTCTAGAGAACAGATAATGTAGTATCCAGCCAGCCCCCTCTGCATGGAGGGCTCGGCCTTATATAGGCCTGTACATTAGCCGACTCGGTCACTCGGCTGAGCTTCGGTTACTGCCCTAATTAACTGTAATATTTACATCTAGTAACCGTCCGAGTAACGCCAGTCTTCATGCCGGTTGAAACGTATGTCTTGATGAGTTGTAACGCCTGTCTTAATGGCACCCGGACGTTGCACTGGTACAGGCCTTCCTTGGGCTTTCGTCCGAGTGGGCTTGTCCAAACTTGTTGGGCTGATTCATTATATTGGGCCTACCGGTTGGGCCTCCCTCGTCAGGGAGGAATAAGGCATGGGAGATAAGGTGTGGTTTCATGTCTAACATGCAAAGCTCGGTGATGTCGCTGTTTAAACAACGGAAACCAATGATGTAGCCGCAACAGTGGCGAGAACCCCTTACGAAACTATACTCTGAATGATTTTTCACCAGTTTTGATAGTTGCAGGGTGTAAAGTGTCTGGTTTAGTACATAAGGGTGTTTATTTTACTAGAGCAAGAACTGAGGAGGCGTATTCCTTATATCAACTCTAATCAATCAAGAAATGGCAAGGATCTGATGCCGGGTAGAATGATCAGGATTGAGATTGCAAACTGCAATAAACAAACTAAAATGAGTTCTTAATTAGAACCTGATAGTTCATCTTCCTTTTGTAAGTGTAAAATTTAGTTTGTATACATATAGCAAATAAGAAGAATGATCTAGCAATAATAGTATAAGGACAAAAGGAAGAACGTACGAACGTATCTTAAAAGAACAAAGTATCAAGAAATCATTTGGTCTTACCTCTTATCTGGGAATGAAGATGTCTTATTAGAACGTCAAAGTGCCATCGCGCTCCATCATCCTATAAATTAAGACGATGTATCACATACGTGAGAAGATAATAAGCATAAGAAAGTCACACATCAAAAGAACTTAAAATGGTCTAAAGTGCACTAGCCTAATACTTGCAACAGGAACATGAAAGATAGGTGATGATGACCAACCTTATGTGTGTATAGATCTATATATAGGTGCGGCTGATTAGAGAACACTGTTTATGCCGAAGGCGAGGAAAAGGTATGCTTAACTAGCTAAGGGAGGAAAAATTGGTGAAAAATTTACGTCCGAGGCTTCATTTTTACCACGAGGAACGAACACTGTGATTACGCTGTGCTCAAGGTCACCAAGAAATGCCAAGTGGTTTTAGAAATCAATACCTGGTATGGATGGTTCCCTAATCGTCACGCGTCAAAAGATAGAACTGAAATACCGTTAGTGACTCAGTAGACCATGTTTAGAGATGTTGTTTGACACACGTCATTGGCGAGAAAATTTAATGCCACACCATGATACGCCACATGTTTGCATCCGCATGGCCGGATACACATATTTACTTAGGATAGTTAATAATTTGTAGCATGGTTGGAGGAATCGTACCTCCGCCCCTAGCAGCTACCCAGGCTTGGTGCTGACGCCGACGCCGCATCTCGAATGAAGCTTCGATAAAAAATACGTTTTGTTCTATAAAACAACGTTTCGAAAATACGCTAGCTCCCCTACTGATTTGTAGCACTACCTCAAGATGGCTATTACAAGGTGGTTCTTTGGTACAGTTGCCTTGGTACATATTTTGAACCTTGAAAGCCATCCAACCACTAAAAGTGGCGAGTTAAAAGATAACATTCATTATAAATTCACCACCCATCCTCACTACCACACACCTCCAAGAAACGGGGAAGAAACAAGAAGGCTGTGAGCACTAGGGTTAGTTCGCCTCCCTCTCACACCGTCCTGTAGTCGCAGGCAAACCAGTAAGCATTCCTCCATTGCTCTTCGCTACAGTATTATTTACATTTTCACCTTTATCATGAGATCATACTATTCCTTTGTTTTACACGTTCAATTACATTATACAAGAAGAGGGAGAGAGCGCATTTATATTGTCAATTTCGACCAATCAATGTTATTCTCTGATAGATACAAGTGATATATACTAATCTTAGAAAAATCAGTTCCAGACATCTTTTAAAATCTTACCTGAATTCCTGAGAGCGGGCATCCGGATTGGAAATGTTTTTGAATAAGCGTAGCGTTTAAATGCAAAGATTCTTTGAGATCTCATATGACATAGAATTGTTTGGGTTCATGGTCTTTCTCCGGTGATATGAAAATGAAAAGCTTGAGGTAATGAGGAACTTTCATTTATTTCACGCCGCGCATCTTACCTCTCCCTAGAAACCGTCATCTAAGGGCACTCCCAATGCTCCACCATGTACTATATCTAAATCATGCCACCTAAGCAAAAATCTGATGTGACACCCTATTTAGTAAGGAAAGAGAGAGTAACCATATCTTAATCTAGATATAGATCTTAGCACCAAATCTAAGACATGTCATGATTTTTCTCTCACAAAACACATTAAATGAGAGCTCTTTTAGATATAACACTAAGATACAACCCATTGAGCATGTTGTATCTAATGCAATAAGATACAACTTAAGATATAATGCATTGGGAGTGCTCTAAGAATGATAACGGGCAACTATCACGTGACATCTTTGAAAGGACCGGAGGTGCCGACTAGAGGGGGTGCATAAGAGGCTAATTAAAATTACTTCTTTTAACTTTGTTGAACAGATTAAGTCTTAGCTAGTTGCAAGAAGAGCTAACTGTGTAACAGGTGAATAGCACAGGCAAGATATTATGTATGATTTAATACGTAGCTGTCACACAGGTGGATAACACAGGTAAGAGTTATGATCAATAGCAACTGAGACACAGCTAAGATAGCACATGTAAAAAGGTGATCGACAACAGATGAACAGAATAAGTCTAAGATCTCACAGGCATGCAAGAATAGCAAGTACTATAAGTAATGCAGTAAGTACTAAGAGACAAGGTGTTTTTCACCGAAATTCCCTGCTCTTCTCAGAGAGGTACGTCTCCGTTGGGAGAGACTACTCCGAAGAGATAGCCAGCACTGAATCGTGCTTGTTCTCCAAGTACCTGACGATCAGGCCCTCTTGCTTTGCTTGTGGAAGTCCTTTTGCCTTGCAGCAGGTAGACTTCAGATCACCTTCACAAACTACTGGTTCAGCCCACACAATCTTGGGTGATACCAGCAACTCCTACGCCTGTCTAGGAGTAGACACTCCAAGAGTAATAGATTCAGCAGCAACGAATCTTGGAGGAACCAAATGCTCTTCTGCTCAAGGACTCTAACTCTCTTAGGAAGGTTTGCTTTGTTCCGAGTGAAAGAGGCTTGCAACGGTCGAATATGCTTTACTGGTTTGAGCTAGCTTGAATGGTTGAGGTCGAAGACCTCCCCCTGGTCCCCTATATATAGGGTTCGCAGGAACCCGACCGTTACACTGTTGCCACGTAGGATTAAGTGAGCCACCGGTGACAGGCACCGGTGACACAGCTACACACTATGCCCAACCTATAACCGGCTCGGGCAGACCGACACCTGTGTCACCGGAGGCTGACACAGGTGAACCCTTAACTGACGTAGCAGTACTACTCAGCCCGGTCTTGGCACATGACATGCCCTCAGCATACAACTACTCTGATCCCTAATAAGGAGAGAACCTCCGATAGTCTTCTGACTCAGCAGACAAACCATCGCAGTGCAGGTCCCTTAGCATTTACAAGCTCTCCCCTGGTACAGAGATGTACCTGAGTCATAGAGCGCTAGACCACCTGTGACACAGCTGTGTCACACCGGTGACTCTAACCCCTAGGATTTTCTACTGCTAGCACTGCAGAGTGCTAACAAAAACTAGTTTCACACTTGTGCAAAACTGTTGACACAGGGTCACTGATCTCAAAGCATCAGTGCCACTGTCCAACACCCTGAACATTGAGCAAAAGATCCTCCACAGATTATTACTACTTCATCCCTCTTGATAGTACGGGTGTTTCCTATGGACTCAAAGAAACTAGCAAATCTAGACTTTACCTGCCACCAACTGTATTCACGACCCTTGACGCATCAAGCCACCATCACCTTGCTTGCAACTCCTTGCACAGCACCAGTTTCTTCACAGCTGTGACACAGCTGCCTAGCACAGCCATTCCCTTGTCCTGGAAACCACCTTTGTACTTTTGGGTGGTCATCATTCCCTTGATGACCCTTCTTCCTGGAACCTATTTAACCTGCTTACACTCATTGTAAGCATTAGATCCCAGATTGAGTTGCCATTAACCATCAAAACCACTTAGGGGTCTAGATGCTCCTTTCAATCTCCCCCTTTTTGGTGGTTAGTGGCAACCCATTCATCAAATTCACATAAAGATTGTGTCGACGATCGGTGAACCGGCGAACTTACGGTACTCGTGAGTTGATGATTACTGAGGGGTAGGGACCTCTAGGGCCCGAACGCCAAGAGATCTGACAGTAGGAAAGCCTCGGAGGAAGTAGCCGTCGCCATTCCTCCATTCGAGGTCTCTGTGATGGACGCCTCCGCCTTGGAGAAACTGGCGGCAGAAGAGGTGATACTCCCGGAGGTATTCGTGCCTTACCGGGAGGCCGCGAAGGAGACGGTCCCCTCCCCTAACACGGGCTGGATCGTCGTTTTCGCGGACTTTTTTAGGTGTGGATTCCAATTCCCGCCTTCGTCCTTCTTCCTCCTTGCACTCCAGTTCTACGAGATCGAGTTGATCCACCTCAACCCGAACTCGGTCCTAATGCTGGCAGTCTTCGCACACCTATGCGAGGCCTACCTCGGCATTAGGTCGAACCTGGAGCTCTGGAGGTACTTCTACAACCTCCGCCGTCAGAAGGGCAGCGGCGCGGGAGTCGTCGGCGGCGCAGGATTCCGACTTCGCGAAGGGATGAAGAATGCTTACATTGCTTCCTCCTGGAAATCATCCTGGTCGGGCTGGCACAGTCGGTGGTTCTACTACCAACCCCCAGCGAACTCGAGGCTATCCTACCGCGGGCTCGCCCCTATCCCGAACAAAAGCTGGGGGGAGGCCCCGAAGGAAACTAAGAAGCTTAAAGCGCTCGTCCAAGACATCGCCAACCTTGTCGCCAAAGGCTTGTCGACGTGGGATGTCGCGGAGGATTTTCTTCGACGCCAGTTAAGCCCTCTTTCGTCGAGGATCAAGGGAGCCTGGGAGGTCCCGGAGGGTCCAGACCAGACCAGGGACTTTGACACGGGTAAGTATTACGACTACCTCCGTGCCGATTCAATCGTCGATACTCCTTACACACTTCTTTCTTGTCGTGCCGAGCAGAGTTGTCCCCGGAGGAGCTTCAGAATAGGTTGAACTACCTATTCGAACACTCCCCCCAAGGTGGGCGTACGGATGTGCCCTTGCCTTTACTACAGCAGAGCCCGGACAGCCGACAAGAGGTACTCTCGGTAAGGTGTTCATCGTTGACTGGCTTGGGTTCATCCGAGTAGCCTTACAGAGGGTCCTCGGGCTTGCTTCTTCGCAGCGACTAGGCCGCGGGGGACCTGACCCGGAGGCCGAGCGAGCAGGCGTCCTCGTCGAGGATGATGAGGTCGAGATGTACGACACGGCCCCGCCGCCCTTCGAGACGAGGGAGGAAGATTCTTCTGCGGCTGAAGAGGGGACGGAGGCCCCTTTGACGAGTTCTCCCGCCCGAGACCCTCGACCACAGGTTTAAATTCTCGCCCGACTACTTCCTTCTTTTTTTTGTATTCTTTTCCGAATGACAGTCACAAAGACGGATGTGTCGGATAGCCTGGAGCAAGCACCCCTCTCCCTAAGGGGCCGACTTCCCCTCCTACGACCGTTCTCGAGGAGGAGGTCGTGGCAGACAAGGGGAAGGCGCCGCTCTCCTCCGGCAAGCGAGACTCAAGTGTCTTGGCCAGAACAACTCCTCCCGTGGGGAAACGCACGAGGTGAGTTTTCCTTTGCCGCCTTTTCTTTTAACTTCGTTGTGTTGAAGACTTGACTTGGTTGCTTTTGGCGACTAGGGTGTCGACCCGCTCCGCCAAGACCCCGACTACTACGGCCGCCAAGCAGCAGCCCCCGGCGCCGAAATCAGCACCGGCCTCTGCGCCGGACTTGCCACAGGCCCCTGTGTCGGATTTGCCGCAGGCCCCTATGCCGGAGTTATCGCAGGCTCCTGCGCCGAGGTTGCCGCCGGCCCCTACCGAGGAGTCGGAGCCCCCGGCACCGGAGTCGGAGTTACTCCCCGTCGAGCAGGTCCCGCCTCCGGGTTCTTCGGCGCCTGAATGTCTTCGCCTTTCCTCCTTGCTGCAGGTAACGTAAAGGAAATCAGCGATAAGGTAATTTTACTCTGCTTATACTAACCTGTTCTTCTTCAGCTTGCTATCTCCCAGGTCGCTCCGCTCGAGAAGGCCCAAGAGGAGCTGGACTCGGTGCGCGACGAGCTGAAGAAATGTCTCGACGAGTCCGAGAGGCAGCGGGCGGAGAACGAGACGTTGCTGAAACGCCTCGAGGATTCCGAGAAGTAGCGGGCGGCGGAGAAGGAGGCGCTGCAGAAGAGTCTTAACGACTCCGAGAAGCAGCGTGCGGCGGTCGAGGCCGATCTGTCGTCCGCCAATGCACGCCTCTCCGACGTCGTGCCTTCCCTGCAGCGGAGCCGATCCTATGCGGGGAAGCTGGAGGAAGACCTCGAGCGGGCCTTGAGCGCGCTCGAGAGGGCGTTGGGGGAAGTTGGTGTCGTCGTCGCCCCGAGCTCTTCTTCGGCTGACCGCCTAGTCGAGCTGATGGCGTTTGTCTCCCAGCTGAAGCCTACCGTCGAGAAGCTTCTCGAGAGAGAGCTTCAGCAGGGGGTTCGCGACGCCCTGGCCTTCGCCTTGGCCCTTCTGAAGCACGAGCACCCGGACTTGTCCCTGGAGGCGCTTGCTGCTGACTTGCCGGAGGGTGAAGAGGAGAGCCTTGTCGACGCCGTGCAGAAAGCGGCAGACGCCTTTGGTGATCGAGTCCAGACATCTGGCTCGAAGTAGGTCTGTAATAGCAAACACTTACGTTGATACTATGGTTAGTAACTGTGCGATAACTCGTGTGTTTTGGTCTTTTTCAAAACCTTGTCTAATCTGCTCATGTGAAACTTTGTCGGATGCAAGCGTAGACTTTAGTCGGAACCAATGTCCTTTGTCTTCCTCTAGTATAGGTGTGCGAATAGTGCCGTAGGTCGTTCCTTGCTGTGATCGACCGGTCCTTAGGTTTAGTCGGATGGAGGGCTCAGTGGCTCCTCATCATCAGTAAACGCGATAAGGGGTCTTTCATACAGCTTGTCGTGGCCATGGCAGCACCTCCGTATTCCTTAGCTGAGGGGAGACTCCGGTTACTTGGCTAGTAAATTCTGCGTTTGCTCAATCAACGAGGTTTCACTCTACCCGAGGTATCTTCTGCTCCGAGTGGTCGGAGACTTGGATAAGCGTACAGGTTTCGTTGATCTAGTCGTACTCGCACCTCCTTCCCTTCCTTTACTTGGGATCAAGGGACATTGCCACGGAACTGGGGAGCTTAGTCAACCGGGCCTTAGGTCTGGTCAGGTGGGGGGCTCAGTGGCTCCCCTGTCACCTGTAAACGCGTTAAGGGGTTTTCCTTGCATCCCTGGCAGTTGCAGCGCAGAACCCTTTTTCCTTTGCGCGGGTCGGAAAAATCGGTATTCGTACTCGTATTTCGACTTTCCGGTATTCTTATCCAGCCCCCGACTGACCA
This sequence comes from Stipa capillata, assembly GCA_019208055.1. Classification (NCBI taxonomy): domain Eukaryota; kingdom Viridiplantae; phylum Streptophyta; class Magnoliopsida; order Poales; family Poaceae; genus Stipa; species Stipa capillata. Next base: position 132,474 of record JAGXJF010005667.1, on the reverse strand, counting down.
TTCGAGGGATATCTCGGATAGGCAGTCTGAATAGATAATGAGAAACATTGAACTAGGAATTTTGCATTATTTAAATACTGTGTCTTTTACAGGCTACTGTAAGGAGAACAATTCTAGGGAAAAAACTAAGACACAAAAACTAAGCCATCCCCTCCTCATTTGGCTTGTCGTCGGTTGCGCCAGGGACTCCCGTCCTCTTGTCGTGACCCGCTGACCGAACCGTGTTGAGTGTGCGTGCTAGGCGGCGGCGCCCGGAGCGTCTTATCGTCGACTTGTTCATAGCTTGGCGACTCTCGAGGCTGGTGTCGGCGCAACTTCGGAACCCGCCGACGAGGAGGCGATGGTTGTACGATCTTACCGGAGGCGGTTGTCCTGGACTCTCTAACGGACGTGACCTTTTTACCACTAATACGAGCGACATGGATCGGGTGGCTTCTCCCAAGGAACCGTTGTCCTGTTCGGGGAAGGCCCTGTTTTTCACCCAGCTCCGATTTAATCGTGGAGCTTTTTCTCCAACTTGGAGGGGTTACTTTCCGAAGTCGTTGCTCGTAGCCGTGGAGGCGGTCGTGACGACGTGGAGGCGGGAGCCTCGACGTTGGCGTCCTGGGTAGAGGGCAGGTGCTGCTCTGCGAGGTCGAGGCTGCGCTTGTCACAGAGGAGTGCTTCTCTGGGGGAGCTCCTTATCGTGAGGACACCCTTTGGGCCTGGCATCTTTATGCACTGGTAGGCGTAGTGCGTAGCTGCCATGAACTTGGCCAGGGTAGGCCGTCCCAAGATAGCATTGTAGGCTGTCTCGAAATCGACTACGTCGAACAGGATTTTCTCTGTTCGGAAATTCTCCGGTGTACCGAAGGTAACCGAGAGTGTGACTTGCCCTATCGGCGTGGCTGATGAGCCCGGGATGATGCCGTGGAAAGCGTGCATCACCGTCTGCACGGATGACCGTGGCACTTGCATGGCATCGAGGGCGTTGGCGAATAGGATATTGAGGGAGCTCCCTCCATCTATTAGCACGCGACCTACTCGGCAATTGTTGACCGTTGGCTCGACCACGATCGGGTACCGTCCCGGTCGAGCACAATTTTCGAGGCAATCGGTCTGGTCGAATGAGATTGATACCTCAGACCACTTGATCGCTCGAGGGACTCGTGGTACACTCGCGAGGACTTCACGAGCGATCGCTTTATATTGCCTCTTGGACTCGTAAGAGGTCGAGCCCCCGAATATGTGCTCGATTGCTCTGACATGCCCCTGGAAAGGCTCAGGAGTGGATTCATTGTCGTTGGAAGACGTCTCCCGGCTGTTGTTAGCGACCTGGGGATTCTCCTCGCGGAACCTCTCCCGCTCTTCCCTGAGGTATTTCTTGAAGATGCGACACTGTCGCAGATCATGCGAGTCAGTCTGGTGAAAGTCACACCAGGGCTTGGACGTCTTGTCGGAGAATGTCGTAGGCTTGTCCTTGGGGCGTGGCTTCTAGGTGCGTTTCTCGGAGACGTCGGCCATCACCTCGTCGGTTCTGGTCCTCTTCTCTTTGCTCCCTCCGGAGGGCTTCTTCTTGCGCTTAGTCTTGCGCGAATTGCCTCTTGACCGGAAGGAAGAACTGGTCGATTCACCCCGTTGCTGCTTGATATAGCGAAGGGTTTCCTCCACACAAGCGGCCTTCTCGGCCAGGTCCATGAGCTGCCTGGTGGTTTTTGATGGTCGCATGATCAGATCGTGCGTGCACATCTCGTTTCGGCTGCCCCGAGTGAAGGCGCGGATGACATCCGAGTCCGTTATCTCGGGTATAGTGTTGCGGACAGCACTAAACCTCTTCGTGAACGCACGGAATGTCTCATCTGGTCGCTGGACGACGAGGAATAGATCGTCGACTCAACCAGGCCTTGGGAAGGTGCCCTGGAAGTTCCCGAGTAGCATGTCGCATAGCTGTCCCCAGGAACGTATCGTCCCCGGGGGGAGATTCGTCAACCACGTCCTAGCGGCTCCTCTGAGAGCGGTAGGGAGGTAGTTGGCCATTACCTTCTCGTCACCGCCGGCCGCCTCAATCGCGGTGGTGTAGATCTGGAGGAATTCCACGGGATTCGTGGTTCCGTCGTACGATTCAAGCGAGCCGGGCTTGAAACGAGAAGGCCAGCGCACCTGTCGGAGTTCCTGGGACAACGCCTAACATCCGCTGAAGCATCCCCGATAAGGCACGTTCTCGCCACTATTCGGGGTCGAGGACTGGCCCCGGTTATTGGCGTTGTGCACGTGATCTCTCCGAGAAGGTTGCTGCTCCTGCTGGCGCCTTTGGCGGCGGCGCCGCTCGAGCTGTTCTCGGAGGTCCACCGGCTGCTCCTCCTGAGGAGACCGGTTCCTGGGGTGACGTCCCTCCTGATCCCGTTCTTCCAACGAAGGAGGGGTATCCACCCGAGTAGAGCTGCGGACCACCAATCGGGCTCGAGAAGATTCGGCCTGGTTCTGAGCCTCCTGGAGGTCAGCCCCCAGCCGTGGCAGCCACTGCTCCCCTGCGGGTGTAGATAAATCCGCCACGGGAGGCTGTGACAGTAGATTGCGCACTTCCGCAAGTCTTCGAGCAGTTCGGGACACGTACTCCCTCGTTCCCGGGGGGGATCTTTCTCCCATGGCGGGCAGGTCTCCGCTTCGACGAGGAGTTCTCTCCCCGGCAGCGGGCAAGCCTCCGTCCACGTGGGAGGCAGCCAGCGCATTGCGCGGCTGTGAGCCCCCGGGCAGATTCTGATCTTCGGGGTCTTCTCGACCATCGTCGATCGCGAGTACCATCCGAGGTCCTTGGCTGGACGACGTGTACTCGTATTCCATCGCGTTGTCCTTGTCGAACGCCACGCGGGTACAGTCTTGATCGTCCCCACGATCAGAATTAGCAGGAGAAATCCCAGCCATGGGGCTGGTCGCTCCTGCTGGGGAGTCGTCATTCAAGACTAACTTCCCGCTGAAGGCCCTGGCGCACTCGGTTCTGAAGTGATCTGCTTCGCAATCCGAGTCCTCTCCAGGGGCGTATTCTCCGAAGTCGACTCGATCCGTTACTGGGTACGGGTCCATAGGGCCAAAGTTGTCGTAGAAGCCCTGGTCCGAGTGCCCAGTACGGGGCGAGGTTGCGACCGGCTTTCCTGCCGTGCTTGCTACTTCCTCCTCGGTCGAAACCGGGAAGGGCTATGCAAGCGGCGCTGGGATCTGATCGCGCCTAGTTGTGCGTCCTGCCGACTTTGATCTTTCCTCGACGGTTTGGTCCGGAGAGGTCCCCACGGTCGGTGCCATCTGTCGACGATCGGTGAACCGGCGAACTTACGGTACTCGTGAGTTGATGATTACTGGGGGGTAGGGACCTCTAGGGCCCAAACGCCAAGAGATCTGACAGCAGGGAACAGCCGTTTTTATACAGGTTCGGGCCTCCCTCAAGATAATAACCCTACGTCCTGTTGCTATATATTGCTCGGGAACACGCTTTACAATGGGGGGATGTATGTTAGTGGCTATCCTAGGCCTAATCGTAGACTAAACTCTCCTAAACCACCGGGCTCGACTCCTTCGAGGCAGTGGATCTTCTAGGGCTTCGACTTCGGGAGCTGCGACTAGATGTCTTGACCTGATTGGCTCTGTTGGATCTATCTTCCTCCCTCCCTCCCCTATGGGATTGCTGATCCTTATATAGGGGGCGCCCGAGGTCGTACTGGATGTGGACTCACGTCCAAGTAGGACTCTGGTCTCCTTAAATGTCGGGATCGACTTCCTAGTTTAAGGAGAGTCTTCTCTTCCCGAGAGGGGTTACCTTATCGTCCAGAGATCCTTCCCGGGTAAGCTGTACCTTCCTAAAGTCACGGGAGTCTACATATGGATACCCCTAATACGCGGGAAGCCGTACTACTCATCATCAGATTGAATGAGAGATACATGTGCAGGTTGTTAGAAAATACTCCCCCTGAAGCTGTGCATAATAGATTTGCTTCTATCAGACTAGTGTACAGATTTTAATTTGGATATGAGCAGTATGTTCTTACAACTTACGCTTTTATCAGTTCAGAGAATGAGTATCAGTTGGCAAGGCTTCAAGAAGAAAAGAAGAGAAGTGAGCGAGGGAGCACAACCTTAAGTGAACTCTACAAATCAGTGAGTGAGTTCCACAAGCCCAAAATGAGAGAAAAGAGCAAGAAAGAGAGTAGAGGCTTAGTGATGCTAGCCACCAAATCCGAGATGAGAGGAGTGAGGAGTGACCCACCTACACTACACTTTGTACTTGTGTACAAAGATGTAGTTGCTTAGACTAATGATTCACCCCCACTTCTTTGAGCAATGTCTCATGTTTTTGTAGGATTTCGAGGATGTCTTCCCCGATGAGATCCCGGTGGGGCTTCCACCCATTCGAGGCATCGAGCACCGCATCGACCTCATTTCGGGAGCGCCACTTCCCAACCGGCCACCTTACCGCGCCAACCCCGAGGAGACCAAGGAAATTCAACGTCAAGTACAGGAGCTACTTGATAAGGGGTATGTTTGTGAAAGCTTAAGCCATTGCGCCGTCCCTGTTATTCTTGTCCCCAAAAAGGACAGATCTTGGCGCATGTGTGTTGATTGTCGAGCCATTAATAATATCACCATGCGTTATCGTCACCCTATTCCTAGGCTAGATGATATGCTTGATGAGCTTAGTGGTGCTACAATTTTCTCTAAAATTGACTTAAAAAGTGGCTACCACCAAATAAGAATGAATGAAGGAGATAAATGGAAAACTGCTTTTAAAACCAAATTTGGCTTATATGAATGGCTTGTCATGCCTTTTGGTTTATCCAATGCTCCTAGCACTTTCATGCGCTTAATGAACCATGTTTTGCGACCTTTCATTGGCAACTTTGTCGTGGTCTACTTTGATGATATCCTTGTGTATAGTAGAACTTTGAATGATCATTCTTCTCATATTAAACAAGTTCTACTTGTGCTTAGAAATGAACGCTTGTTTGCCAATCTTGAGAAATGCACTTTTTGTACGGAAAAACTTGTGTTCCAATGCTTTGTTGTTTATACTCAAGGCATAGAGGTAGATGAGTCCAAAATCGAAGCAATTAAAAATTGGCCTACCCCTATCAATGTGAGTCAAGTGCGTAGCTTCCATGGCCTAGCAAGTTTTTACCGCCGATTTGTCAAAGACTTTAGTGCTATTGCTTCTCCTTTGAATGAATTGACTAGGAAGAATGTACCTTTTGTGTCAGGGCAATCTCAAGAAAATGCTTTTCAAGAATTAAAGAAATGCCTAACCGAGGAACCTTTGCTTGCTTTACCGGATTTCACTAAAACTTTTGAAGTTGAATGTGATGCTAGTGGAATCGGTATAGGGGGTGTGCTCATGCAAGAAGGTAAACCGGTCGCCTACTTTAGCGAGAAATTGAATGGTGCTCAACTTAATTACCCAGTTTATGATAAAGAGTTGTATGCCTTGGTTCGTGTTCTTAAAGTTTGGCAACACTATCTTTGGCCAAAAGAGTTTGTTACTCATTTCGATCACGAATCCTTGAAATACCTTAAGGGCCAAACCAAATTGAATCGTAGGCATGCAAAATGGGTCGAATTCATCGAAACTTTTTCTTATGTAGTCAAATACAAAAAGGGCAAAGAAAATGTTGTGGCGGATGCTCTTTCCCGCAAAATGACCCTTTTGAATCAACTCAAAGTTAAAGTGATGGGTTTAGAATGTTTGAAAGATCTATATGCTAATGACCCTGAATTCGCTACTCCTTTTGCTAATTGTAAAGAAGGGAAGGGTTGGGAAAAATATCATGTGCATGAGGGCTTTCTCTTTTGAGCTAACAAACTATGCATCCCCGAGTCGTCTGTGCGTTTGCTACTTTTGCAGGAATCACATGGTGGCGGCTTGATGGGGCACTTTGGGAGAGACAAGACCTATTTGATGCTTTCTAACCACTACTATTGGTCGAAGATGCGAAGAGATGTGAAAAGATTCGTTCAACGATGCATTACATGCCACAAAGCTAAGTCCAAACTCAACGTTCATGGTCTTTACACCCCACTTCCCGTTCCTAGTGCACCTTGGGAGGATATTAGCATGGATTTCATTTTAGGATTACCTAGGACCAAAACAGGGAGGGATTCCATATTCGTGGTTGTGGACAGATTCTCAAAAATGGCTCATTTCATTCCATGCCACAAGACTGACGATGCTTCACATGTTGCTACTTTATTTTTCAGGGAAATTGTGAGGCTCCACGGTGTGCCCAAGACCATTGTCTCCGACCGTGATGTCAAGTTCCTAAGCTATTTTTAGAAGACATTGTGGGCCAAGTTGGGAGTCAAACTTCTCTTCTCCACAACTTGCCACTCACAAACCGATGGGCAAACCGAGGTCGTCAACCGCACCCTTTCGACAATTCTCCGAGCCATAATCAAGAAGAATTTGCGGGAGTGGGAGGAATGCATCCCTCATGTGGAGTTCACTTACAACCGTGTGGCACATTCCACCACACGCATGAGTCCGTTCGAGGTGGTGTATGGCTTCAACCCCTCTACACCCCTCGACCTTCTTCCACTACCATTACAAGAGCGCGTGAATATGGATGCCTCCAAGAGGGCCACTTTCATCAAGAAACTCCATGAGGCGACAAGGGACACAATTGAACAATAAGTTCTTCGTCACGCCAACAAGGTCAACAAGAACAAGAAAAATATGGTGTTCAACCCCGGTGATCTTGTGTGGGTTCACCTCCGCAAAGAGCGATTTCCTGAAGAACGCAAGTCCAAGCTTATGCTATGCGGAGATGGACCTTTCCAAGTGCTTCAACGCATCGGCGACAACACCTACAAGATTGATCTTCCACCAACCAAGTACTCGGTGAGCAACACTTTCAACATCTCGGATCTTTCACCCTTCCATGGCTACAATGAGTTGGAGTCGAGGTCGACTCCTTTTCAAGAAGGGAGGAATGATGCGGACATCACCTACACCAAGGGTGAAGACCCCACAACTCACTCAAGCTTACCAAGTCCACCTCCAAAACCAAGTGGTCCAATGACACGAGCTCGAGCTAAGGCTATACAACATGAGGTGACTATATTCCTTGATACATCTCCAATTGACCTGAGTTTGAATGGTATGCTACCTGATGCTTCGACTCTATGCTTGCTCAGGTATGAAGGATCAACAAAGTGTAGTGAAGCCAAGTGGAGGAAGATACAAGACAGCCTGGAATGCATGTCCGGACATTCCGGACAAGGATGCCCGGACACTCCGGATGCACAAGCCGAAGAGGAGCTCCGCCTGAAATGTGTGTCTGGACATTTCGGGGAGACTGGCCCTGTCGACGTGTAAACGCCGGCGTCGGTGGTCCGGAAGGACCCCCTTTGGGATTCGGCCGGGGAGGTGCTGGTCCGGAGCTACAGGGTCGTATTAGGCGGGATTTAGGTGTTTGGAGAATAACCAGAGATTTTCCCAGGTTCAGGCCACCCCGAAGGTGTAACACCCTACGTCCTGCTTTTATGTGTATATTGATCATTTGAGAGATTACAGAGGTAGCCCGAAACTCGATCCCAGGGACCTCTGATGTTCTTCCCCTTCCTAGCTCGAGAAGAGTTTAGTCTAGCAAAAGATCCAGCCCCTTGCATGGCCTCGGTTCTCCCCTTATATTCCTGGGGGCTTACCACAATGACCGAAGGGGCATTAAATGCAGCGGGCACGCTGCTTACGTAGGGGGCGTGGGCACGCCACGCCGGCCGCCGAAGGCTGCTGCGGAAGAGATGTTTTGCTGACATGCCGTCCTTGAAAAACGGGCCTTCATGATGGGTTGAAACGCGCCGGTGAAGACTTAACGGGCAAGCTCCCTGCCACGGCTCCAACCACCCGGGTCCCACGGACCAAAAGGGGTGCATCTGGGCGCGCCGTACCGCGCCCGAAAGTCCAAAAGCATGTCAGATGATAACTGACAGGCCTTATCACGCCGGAGGACGTCCGCTTTGGGCCTGGAGTAGGCACGCCTGTTGACAGGCATTAAATGCGCCCGATGGGACATGTGGAAAGGGCCCGCCTGGGTCCTACAGAGAGCACCGCGGGACTCCCGCCACGTGTACTGGTCGACAGACCCACGAGGACTGCTCGGGGAAGGGCCCCCGAGGGGTGCTCGGGGCGCTTTGCCACGTGGCACCGTAGGAGAAATAAGAGGTGCTCGGGGTTCCCGAGCTCGGGGACCCCCGAGCCCACAACTTCGCCAGCTCGCTGCACGTGGGCCACTTGACCAAACCAAGAGGGGCCAAGCGGACACAGTGCTCGAGGGGGCAAGCCCCCGAGCGCGTATTCTCGATTCTCACATCCTTGACGACGTGGCATCAAGTTTGGCCCTTTGCCAACGGCTTAGAGAACTCTAGTCCCCATACCGCCGACTGGCCCGGACACTCCGGATGCACAAGCCGAAGAGCTCCTCTCGGGATGGTACCCGAACACTCCGGTACCAAACCCGGATATTCCGGAGGGGTATCCGAGAGCAGCGCTGTCCAGCTCCACACCCGGACATTCCGGGCCTCAGCCTCGGAGTCTCCAGACGTCCTCTGCACGGAGTGTGAGCTCCAATCCTCCGGACGTATATTGATCAACGTCCGGACATTCCGGGTAAGGTACCCCGGAATGTCCGGGCGCACTGTTTGCACACAGTAACGGGCCAAGGCCTATGTATTGAGTTGGCTTATCCTTCAAGGGTTACGAGATTAGGACTATAAATACCCGTACCCAAACCCTAATTAGTTTTTAGACTTGTTGTTTAGACTAAAGAGAGATTTGCTCCTAATCTAGGATTTCATCCCTCTAGATTTGGAGTTCCACCCTAGGCCTTACTTTCCTTTTAAATTGTACGGATCGGCGCGTGCCTCCGAGTGGTAAACGTGGCATTCAATCAAAAGGAAGTGTTGATTTGGTTCCTAGTTCCTAAAGGCTTTCCCATTAGAGTTTGTTGTTAGGGTGGATTTCCATCTAGGCCTTCCTAGTTATCCAATTCAAATCCTGAAGATCAGGAGCAACCGTATCATTTTGCGCGTTCAGCTGCCTGTAGAGTCCAGTTATCCTGGGCCAATACCTTACTCTTTCCGGAAGAACAAAAATGAAAGCAAGAATGAGAGACCTCCAACAGAAAACTGTACAAAACGATAGAGATTTAATTAAAACAAAGAAAAGAATGGAGAAAGAAAACGAACCGAAACAAATATTCAGAGAGGATTAAGGCGTCACTCCAATAAAGGATCCTTATTTTGTTATGTCTCACTAAACAGTGATGTCTCCCTTTAGCATATACTAGCTATAACTAGTGAGCGTCTAGCTAGCTCGTTACTGTAATAACCGTAATCGCCATAGGTTCTACAACATAGGTGAAATCACATCATATCCTAGCTTATTTTGTTAGGTTTGGTAGGATTGTGCTCCGGATCCAAATTACTGTGCCAACAGGCAAGCCCAACCAAATGGATAACTAAATTAAAGAGATACACAGGCACATAATTTTTTTATTTTTTTATTATGTTGCTGAGATCGATGCACAGTCACATAACTTTGGGTGTACATCAATCACAGGGACCATAGATAACTAACCAGCTAGACATGATACATAAAAAGGGAGAGGAATGTGTGTGTGCAAAGCACCCAGTGCATGCATGCCCCAGCTTTTTGCTTAGTGGAGCTTGATATGTTCTCCTGTTCCATCAGTGCATAGCCTCCAGGTTGAAGAAAGGTGCTTCATTAGCCCGGCTAGCTGAAAGGGCTGCAATTCGATCTCTTGACGTCTAGCTCTGTGAATTATGCCATGCATGAATAGTTGCCATCTTGTGAAAATAAGTGTTTTAGTCTATATCGTAAAGCCGGCATAATTGAAAAATCAAGATTCAGGTGTGTGCCATGAACGTTTGCTTGATGGAACCAAAATACTGCAGCGATCACTGTATTTATGGTTGATTTTGGAAGGTGTGGATGTTATACTGATCGAGCTGATGAGACTAAGACTAGCTAGCAATGTGAATGCGTCAGGTGTTCATACTGACAAAAACAACAAGCAAAGCAGAGCAAATTAAGCATATGTGCATCAAGAGCCTATATTGTAGGATTAAACTTAATTATGGGGTGATTGTCCTAACTTGTGCAAAATTTTGTTGCTGTGCATCTTCTAAAAGATAGTCACACGATGTGGTCACAAAAAGAGCACGGAAAGACAGTGATTCTTCTTTCTTCACTCTTCTGCTTTTTTCTTCAGTTGGTACCACCAAATTGCTTCAGTTAATACAAAAAAGAGAAGAAAAAGATGTCAAACACAAAATTAGTACGGTGGTAAACACAGCAGCAAAAGCTCTCTCTGAACAGAAACAGAGAGAGTGCTTGCAAGTTGCAACTGCAGACAGAACACCTGCTTGGGAGTCCAGTGAACAAAATAACACCAGTAATTTGCTTGATATTTTCTGCCAGCTTCCTGGCATAATAATCATCTCCCCATCTACACTTGGGACTCTTCAACTGCGTGCATTGCCCTATCTACACCTTGCACTTACTAAGCTATATACATGATAAGACAGGCATTTTAAGCCCCAATGGGGATGCATGGTCCTTGCAAAATTCTGATGGCCAACAACAGTATCTCATCAAGCCAAAGAGAAGTCTTCTTTTGCAAGCCCATAAATAAAGATTTAAAGGCATGCATACAAATGCTGCACGATGCAATGGTCCTGCTAATTGTGCATGGATTGCCCTTAAATGGAGGGAAGGCAAGGCTAGTAGCCTCCAAAGAATTCCATGCTTTGCTGGCCCTACTACCCCTCTCTCACATTAACAACATGCACAGCTAGCTGCCCCACCTCGCCTCAAGAGGGGCCATGGATCCTCCGGTGTTTTCATAGTGTGTGTATGAGACGTGCATGTATGTATGTGCGGTGGCATGAGGGTGGTGTGCGTTGCGTGCGACCGATTTGCACCCTCTACAGCTAGCTGCCCCACAGAGGAGCCTTCTTCCCCTTGGTGTTGGTCCTGCTCACCACTGTACTAGTCCTTGAGGCCCCCCTTTCCAGCTCAGCTACTCATTTGCTTTGCTGAAAATCCCATCATCCCCATCCATTAGAATCTTCAAGTGGCATGGCATGCTACTGGCCAATTAGTCATCATCAGCGTCATCAAGACAAAACCATGGGTTAACTAACATCAGACAAGAGAGGTATGGTCAGACCACGGATCGAATAATTGCTTCCCATCCACAGCAGTTCATCAGCTTAAAAACTAACGAAATTAACTGGAAGATGGAAACCATGGATTAGCATTAGCATGCAGTGCACCTGGAGATAGAAAGGCCCACGGCATCACCCTTAAGTGAAATCAATTGGAGCTGTCCAAGACAAATCAAGACCTACCTAGTGAACCAAAAGTGACCGAGCTCACAACTAACAATTAAAGAAAAAAAAACGAGAAGGCAAAATTCTTCTACTGTAGCAAAAATCGTAGATTTGAGGAGGTAGAGAGGGATATCAAGAGCAGTGAGCACATACACATGATGGATCAAGAATATCATATGGGCCTGGCTTGCTTAATAGATGTCGACGGAGGATGCAGAGAGATGAGGGGTGTGAGGTGTCGGCAAGGGGGGAAGGGACAGGTCAAGTCGTTCCGGCCAGCATCGCAATTATTAATCAATTAATCTCCCCTGATCACACAAAGCTAGCTAGGAAAGATGCACTTGGAAAATCAAGCTTGGCTGGTTCATACCAGATCTTATTATATATCCTGTTCCTAGGTTGATTAGAGATTGGATTACTGGCCCTTGTGACGAGACGGGACAGAAAAGTGAATTTTATTGTGCATGTGGACAAACTCTATTAAACATACTCTAATTTTTACGTCCTAAATTAGTTTTTTACTCTGCTAAAATTTATTATCTTACTAAACAATATAATCCAATCTTTACGTTCTGAGTTAGCTGACTTGATAATGCTATTCATTCCTCCACACATGTGTGTAAATTTTATTATATGTGTACATGTGTATTTTACGAGCACTCTACTATTAGATCGTTGTAAGGCAAAACAATATATTTTGTTATGGACTTATGGTTTTGGTCAGAACATGAGATGTTGTTCTACTATTTAAGATTCCATTGCAACGCACGGGCACCCTGCTAGTGTTTATTAATTCTGTGAGGAGCGTTAAGATTAGCATCGTTTGTACAAGTGTACATAATAACATTTTTGTTACGTACGAAGTAGATATTCTCTCTCTCTCTCTCTCTCTCTCTCTTGAAAATGTACATCGGGCATACGCATTTATCTATAGCCATTAGGAAAACTTACAAAGTATAGAAAAATGAAAGATTCAAGAACAACCCTAAACGTTTTCCTCGTCGGCCACACCATGGCTGTCACCACCGTCGAACCAGCCGGAGTTGAAAAAGAACGGCGGACTCGACAATGGAAGAAGTAGAGGAGGATTGGATAGCACACAATTGGCCCTCAAGAAACAAGAGAGCAGGCCCAATGAATGCCCAATATAGTACCAGTGGGCTGGGACGAAACTCCATGAGCCCATTTCCATCGAAGGCAAGACAAGTCCAACACTCGAGGTTACGCGGCCTAGCCCGTGATCTCTCTGTCTCTTCTCGAACCTTGGTGCTGCTTTGCCGCCGCTGCCAAGAGCAACGACACTGACCGCCGACCACAAAAATGTGTAGTATCCACATCCCCATGGCAGTGGTCTCGGCGTTTTTTTTTATTTTCAAACGGAGTGTAACATCCCTACTTTTGTGTAATTGCTAATGTGCATCATGCCATGGCATAATTCCATTAAATTTTTGAACTAAGGATTAAGTCCAGAGAAAAGTTTTGAATCTGTGTGAATTTGTAGCACAAATTTGAAAACTGACGGGGGGAACCTATCCTGGTAGGCCCAGCATAGCGAGTCGGCCCAACAGGCTCGGAGAGTTCCACGGAGGCCCACTCGGATGAAGGCCCAAGCGAGGCTCACACAGAAGCAACGTCCGAGTGTCATCAAGGAAAGCGTTACAACCTCATCAAGGCAGGCGTTTCGCTGGCATAAAGGCTGGCGTTATTCGGAGAGTTTATACAGAATAAAGATGCCAATTAAAGTACGCAGTTACTTAGCTCAGCCGACTGGCCGAGTCGGCATATGTAAAGCCTATATAAGGCAAGAGTCTCATGCAAGGGACGAGACTCTAGGCTTAGTCTTCAACCTCTAGACAAGAATCCACCATTTTCTTGTAACCTTTCTCGCACAAGACCAGCAATACAATCAGCAGGAGTAGGGTATTACCTCCGCCATTGGAGGGCCTGAACCTGGGTAAAAATCTCTTGTGTGAACCCGCTTAGATCTCCCACGTGAGCTCCCCAAAATCCTATTAGAAATGTATATTGCCGCGAAATCCCCACGACAGTTGGCACGCCAGGTAGGGGCCGCGCATGTTGGAGCCATGATCCAAGCGGGATCCTCTCCAGCTACTGACGGCAAGTTGGTGGCCGGCGACGTGCCGTTTCGCGCACCCCGAAGGCACGGAGTTTTTCTTCGGAAGCTTTCGCTTTGTGGCCGACACCTTCGGCCAGCTAAACCTCCAGGATCCGCTTCCCCGTTCTACGGTGGAACCAGAGTTTGGGTACCTGCTGGGATCTCCTTCCACCCCGGGCAATGGCGTGAAGCGTTCACAGCTCGTCGGCATGGTTGGCTCTGAATCCCTCCTCCCCGTCCTGGATTCCGAATCCAATGGGGACGAGAGTTCGCATAGCCGAACCGCCTCGGCCGAGGTATACGTGGTCGCGCCCGGCGCCACGAACGACGCAGGCACGTCAGCCGCGGCTGCCAGGGCGATGGATGAGCACCTGCTCACGCCCATTGATGGGCAATCAGAGGCTGAGCAGGCTTTGGAGGCATCTCGGCGAGCCATCCTTGCTGAGCGGGAGCGTCTTGATAAGGAAAGAGCAGCTCTCGAGGAACGAGAACGTCAACATGATGAGCCCCACGGTTCACACCGACGTTCGAACCGGAGTGCTTCTTCAGCCGCCCGGAGGAGCCGAGTCGTCCATGCCCCTCTCTTCGGGCGAGAGCAAGACGGTGTCCCGGTCTACCAAACACCGGCCCCAAAACCTCTTCGCGGCTGCTGCTTTGGCCGACTCGCTCCCGCCCCCGGTGGACGGTCCTGCGGTAGAAATCCACCGCCGAGTCATCACCCTGATGAAGACAGCGGTGGAGCAGCAGAAGGAGACTGGTTCGATCAGCAACCGACTGGCCTCCGGAGCCACGCGGAGCCGGCCTTCAACGGCTCCGAGTCGCCCCATCACCGTGGGCTCGTCGCAGCCAAGACGCTACACGAATCGGCGTCCTGATGCCCGCCAGGAGATCAACCGACTCCAGGCGGAGCGTCGTCAAGCCGACTCCCTCCGAGCCCAGGAAAACAATGTCCATGACGCTCGAAACGACATCGAGGGACGACGGGCGGCCAGGTTGCGGGCTGAGCGTCGTGGCGACGAAGTTAACCAGCCGGGCGGCTCGGCCTCCACCGGTCCGCTATGCTTTAGCAGGCGGATTCGATCTGAGCCGTTTTCGGACCGGTTCCGGATCACCAGCAGCGTCAACAAGTACGATGGCACTGCCAAACCGAAAACTTGGCTTGCTGACTACTTAGTTGCATGCAACATTAGTGGGGGCAACGAGCGTGTCGCCCTCCGAAGCCTTCCCCTGATGCTTGAAGGGTCAGCTCGGGTATGGCTTAACAGCCTGCCCGAAGACAGCATCTATGACTGGAGAGACCTCCAAGAGGCCTTCGTCAAAAACTTCGAGGGCACATACAAACGCTTTGGGAATGCGCAGGACCTATGGCTCTGCGTCCAGGAGAAAGGAGAGTCGGTCCGCGACTACATCCAGCACTGGACTCGGCTGCGCAACTCCATCGAGGACGTCTCCGAGATGCAGGCCATTCAGGCCTTTTCCCAAGGAGTCAAATATGAGCTCCTAAAGCATAAGTTGGCCCGGTCTAACATCCAGACCATGGGACGACTCATGGAGGTCGCCAGCAAATACGCGACTGGCGAGGAAGCCATGCGGTACGAGGACAAGGGCAAGTCAAAAGCCGAGTCCTCGAGCCGTAAGGTTCCCACCGACTCAGGTCGGAAGCGCGTTGACAATCGCCCCCCGAAGTGAAAAGCTGGTGGTGGAGATGGGGTCAGCGGAGCCGACCTAGTCGCGGCCGCTGAGCGCGGCCCCCAGCGTGGCGACGGCGGCCGAAAGAAAGAGCGCCCTTGGCAGCAGCGCAAGGCGCTGAGGCTCACCTTCGAGGAGATCCTCGATAAGCCTTGCTCCTTCCACAGCACTGCCGACTATCAAGCGGGTCATTCAACCCGGGAGTGCAGCTTCCTGCAGCGTCTTCGGGAAGAAAAGCAACCCGAGACCGACGCCGGTGGAGAAGGAGGCTCCGCTGCGGGTGGCGGCGCTGCGCAGTACCCCCCTCAAAGGGGTGTACTTATGATCTTTCAAGGATCCGATTTCAAAAGGGGTCGGAAGCTGCGCTGTTGCGAAGTGAGTGCGACGGTGCCGGCGGTTCCTCAGTGGCTGGACTGGTCCGAGGTGCCAGTCGGATTCAGCCGACTCAACCACCCGGATCGAGTCCCGCACCCTGGCAAACACCCATTGGTGGTAGATCTGTAAGTCGGCGGATTCAAACTCCGCAAGATCCTTATGGATGATGGCTCCAGCATCAATATAATCTTCATGGACACTTTGAAGAAGATGCAGGTCCCGGAGTCCCAGCTCCGTCCCAGTAACACCTCCTTCCATGGAATAGTGCCTGGGAAGTGCGCCAAGCCATTGGGTCAGATCTCTCTGGAAGTTGTGTTCGGCAAACCGAACAACTTCCGAGTCGAGACCTTGACCTTCGAGGTAGTCAGCTTCAAGAGCGCCTACCACGTGATCTTCGGCCGCCCGGCCTATGCCAAGTTCATGGCTAGGCCGTGTTATACATACCTCAAGCTGAAGATGCCGGGTCCGAAGGGGGTCATCACCATCACTGGCGACTTCGAGCGCTCCAACGAGTGCGACCTCGCCAGTGCCGATATAGCCGAATCCATGATTGCGGCTCAGGAGTTGGAAGGCATTCAAAGATCTGTTGACCCTGACCAAGCTCCACCCTGCAAGCAGGCGGCAACCGAGTCCACCTTCCAATCGGCCAAGGACACTAAACGTGTCCAGGTCCACCCTGAGGATTTGTCTAAGACGGTCCAGATCGGGACTGACCTTGAGGCCAAATAGGAAGGCGTGCTCGTCGACTTCCTTCGTGAGAATTGGAACATCTTCGCATGGAAGCCAGCTGACGTGCCAGGTGTTCCAAGGAAGTTCGCCGAGCACTCCCTCAATGTCGCCAAAGATGCGAAGCCAGTCAAGTAATCTCTCCGCCGCTTCGCTGAAGATCGACGTAAAGCTATCGGAGAAGAGATCGTCCGACTCCTCGCAGCCGGGTTCATCAAGGAAGTTCTTCACCCGGACTGGTTGGCAAACCCGATCCTGGTTCTTAAGAAGAACAAAACTTGGTGCATGTGCGTGGACTACACGTCCCTGAACAAGGCATGCCCCAAGGACCAGTTCGCGTTACCTCGTGTTGATCAAGTCGTCAACTCCACGGCCGGTTGCGAACGCTTATGTTTTCTGGATGCCTATTCAGGCTATCACCAGATTAAAATGAAAGAATCAGATCAAATAAAGACTTCTTTCATTACCCCGTTTGGGGCTTTTTGTTATATCACCATGCCTTTTGGATTGAAAAATGCTGGCGCAACATATCAGCGTTGTATGCAAAAGTGTTTGCATGACCAGATAGGCAGGAATGTCCAGGCTTACGTTGACGACATCGTGGTGAAGACAAAAAAGAGTGCGGATCTCTTGACTGACTTGGCCGAAACATTCGCCAATCTCAGGAGGTTTGACATGAAGCTCAATCCGGAGAAGTGCGTCTTCGGAGTTCCTTCCGGCAAGCTGCTCGGCTTCATCGTTTCCGAGCGAGGAATCGAGGCGAACCCGGACAAGCTTGACGCCATCATTAAGATGGGCAAACCGAAGGATCTGAAGGCTGTTCAGCGCCTAACCGGGTACGTAGCCGCTCTAAGTCGGTTCATTGCCCGACTCGGTGAGAAGGCTTTGCCTTTTTACCAACTCCTCAAGAAATCCGACTCCTTCGAGTGGACAAGCGAGGCTCAGAAAGCCTTCGATGATCTCAAGCGCCTTCTGTCAACGCCTCCAATTCTCGCTGCACCAATGGAAGGAGAGCCCATGCTGCTCTACATCGCAGCCACGAACCACGTGGTCAGCGTTGTTCTAGTGGTGGAACGTGCAGAAGAAGGCCGAGTACAGAAGGTGCAGCAACCTGTCTATTATGTCAGTGAGGTCCTCTTCGAGTCGAAGCAGCGTTATCCGCACTACCAGAAACTCGTCTATGACGTGTTCTTGGCGACACGGAAGCTGGTACATTACTTCCAAGCCCACTCGATTACCGTGGTCAGCCACGCCCCCTTGTCCGACATCATCAACAACAGGGACGCCACGGGCCGAGTTGCTAAGTGGGCAATTGAGCTCATGCCTCACGACATCAGCTACGAGCCCTGCAAGGCTATCAAGTCTCAGGCTCTCGCGGACTTCATCGTCGAGTGGACTGAGAGTCAGTCCCTTCCGACTCAAGTGCACTTGGAGCACTGGGTCATGTACTTCGACGGTTCGAAGATACTCGTGGGCACGGGGGCTGGAGTCGTCCTCATCTCCCCCAAAGGCGACAAGCTAAATTATGTGTTGCAGATCCACTTCGCCGCTTCCAACAATGTAGCGGAATACGAGGCATTACTACATGGCTTGTGCATCGCAGTCTCACTCGGCATTCGCCGACTCCTTTGCCGCGGTGACTCGGATCTGGTGGTGCAGCAAGTAATGAAGACGTGGGACGCCAAGGCCCCACCATGGTGGCATATTGTGCTGCCGTGCATCGACTAGAAGGGCACTTTGATGGCCTCAAACTTCATCATGTTCGCCGAGCTGACAAGGAGGCGGCCGACTGCCTTGCCAGGATCGGCTCTGCTCGTGAAAAAGTGCCACCTGGAGTATCCCTTCAGCAACTTTTCCAACCATCCGTTAAACTAGAGTCAGCAACCGAGTCATCTGAAGCCGGGTTGCCAGACCCTCCACTGGTCCACCCAACCCAGGAAGGTGTCTTGGTGGTCATCCCCCTCTGGACTCAGCCGTTCCTTGCTTACCTTCTGCGTAAGGAGCTTCCTGAAGATCCGATTGAGGCGTGCTGCATTGTGTGCCACGCTCGAGCTTACACCATCATTAACAGTGAGCTCTACAAGCGCAGCACCACAGGAATCTTCCAACGTTGCATCTCGCCGGAGGAAGGCCGAACAATGCTTGAGGAAATCCACTCGGGACTTTGCGGTCACCACGCTTCGTCACGGGCCTTGGTCGCCAAAGCTTTCCGCCACGGTTTCTTCTGGCTCACTGCCCATGCTGATGCAGAAGAACACATTCGAACCTGCGAGGGATGTCAGAGGTACGCCCGCCAATCACACATGCCGGCTACCGCGCTCAAGACCATCCCCATCACGTGGCCCTTTGCCGTGTGGGGACTCGACATGGTGAGTCCGCTCCTTGTGGCGGTGGACAAGTTCACTAAGTAGATTGAAGCCAAGCCTATCATAAAACTTGATGGTCCGACTACCGTCAACTTCATGAAAGGAGTCATCTTCCGATTCGGTATACCTCACAGCATCATCACCGACAATGGCAAGAACTTCACTGCCGAAGTCTTCCGCCAGTTTTGCCGGGATCACGGAATCCGAATCGACTTTGCCTCCGTGGCTCATCCGCAGTCCAACGCCCAAGTCGAGCGCTCCAACGCGCTCATTCTTCAAGGCATCAAACCCCGGCTGTTAGTCCCATTACAATGGGCCGCCGGCTGCTGGATCGACGAGCTTCCATCTGTCCTCTGAAGTTTAAGGACTACTCCAAACCGGTCGACTGGCTACACGCCTTTCTTCATGGTTTACGAAGCCGAAGCCGTCCTGCCGAGTGACATCCTCCACGACTCCCCATGAGTCACAGCATACGTGGAACAGGATGCCGAGTCGGCACGATAGGACGATCTTGATCTCCTGGAGGAAGCACAGAAACTTGCCCTTTCACACTCGGCCATCTATCAACAGAACTTGCGTCGCTACCACAGTCGTCAAGTTCAGGGCCGAGTCTTTAACAAAGGAGATTTGGTCCTCCGACTAATCCAAGATAAGACGGGCATGCACAAGTTATCTCCGCCTTGGGACGGCCCGTTCATCATCAACCAGGTGCTGCACAACGGCGCGTACCGACTGGAGGACCCGGCAACCAGCGCAGTCACTGAAAGAACTTGGAACATTGCTCAGCTGCGTCCCTTTTTTACTTAAACTTTGTACTTCAAACAGTTCATTGTTTAAATTATAAATAAACATTTGTTTTCCTCGAGCGGCACTCGGGAAACACTTTGTTTCTTCACTTTTATATTGGACTCCTTTTTTCCCTTTTCATGATTCAACTACGTTCCCTTGGGCACTACCCGGGGCTACGTTTAAAAACTGAGTGGCTCAACTTCGAGCAACCCCCGGGAGCTGCCTCAACCCACTGGGTGATTTATCACTCGGTACAAGCTATTTTGGATCTCCTAACTTTGTTTCTACATGAGCATCTAAGTAAACGTGTACGGTACCTAAGGTCCCACTCTTCGTCCCCAACTACAGTCGCAACCCGGCTGGCCGGTTGGCAAGAGCAAAAGCTAAAGGTCGGCCTGCACGCGAAAAGATCCGACTCGGCGGAAAAAACAAATTCGGATGAACCAAATAACTTGTGCAAAATAAATTGAAAGCACTTCAATTCAAAATAAAACAGTCTTTACAGCTTTTTTACTCGGCATACCAAGAGATATTACATGATAATTTTATTCTTCTGGAGTCGCTTCTATGCGCTCCTCCAGGTCGGTAAACTCGACGATCCGGCTGGCGGCGGGGCGGACACAGGGAAGGAGCTCCAGAGGGTCGACCGGCTTTCCTTCTGCGTCGAATGGGACTCCAGCGGATATGCTATCGACGTCCGCATCGGGATGGTGCGCCAACACCATTGCCAGCGCCATGCCAGCTCCCGAGCGGGCCGCCGACTCCTTCCACCTCTCCACCTCCGCCGAGCCTTGCGACAGCTTGTCGGCGAGGGCGAATATGTTGGAGCCCGGTTCTTCTTCGGGCCATAGCTTGGCGCAGAGGTTTTGAGCAGCCGACTTCATGCTCTGCACCAAACTCTTGACTTGGAGGAGTCGGCCACAGTCACGACGCAGTTGGCCATCCGATCAGGTGTCCAGAAGGCATCAAGAGCTGACCTCGCCGGGTCCGATAGAGCGTGAAGTCGGAGTGTTGCCCGCCTTGCCTGCTCCTCTAGCTTTGGGCAAGCGTCTGGGTGCGAATTATTGCAAGGAAACGAACAAAGAAGCGTGCAAAAAGAGGAAAACAAAGGACTTGGAGGCTTACCGAGTAGAGTCTCATTGGCTTTCTTGAGATGGCCCATGAGTTCTCCCTCGCGCTTCTCCCACTCGACGATGGCCACAGCGTGTCACGTCTGTGACTCGGTCATCTGCTTGGAGAAATCGTTGACGGCCACCTGCAGCTCGCGGTTCGCAGCCTGCGATTGCTCGTATTGCGCCACCAGCTGCTGATGTTCCGTTTGCAGCAGGGCGGCGGTCTTCATATTTGTGCGAGCTTCCTGCAGCTCGCTGTCAAACTCGGCCGCTTTGGCATCGAGCATTTCTCTTACTTTGACCATCGGGATTATGCCCTTCAGTTCTTCCCGAAGTCGGGCGTTTTCGGCTTCGACGTCTACCGACTCAAGAAAGTCAATACCAGCAAAACCTTAAGGCAAAGAAGCTGAAAACTCGGATACTTACTCCCGATGGCGGCGAGCTTCTCCTCGAGCTGCCCACTTTTGGCCCTTTCTTCAGCCAACGCCTTCTCAAGGGAGGCGTTCCTCTCCACGAGGGTTTGGCTGCTTCCGCCGAGTCGGATCGTAGCCTGGACAAGGAGAAGTTTCAAGTCAGCATAACCCGAGTTAATAAGTCCCCAACCGACTCAACCAGTCGGCTAAAGACTCGGGGGCTACACCCACTGGGTGCACTGATCGTGCTCCTAGTGTTAAGAAATAGAACAAAGTTCAGATGCGAGAACTTACCCCGACGGAAGATTCCAAAACCTCGACCGAGTCAGCCAAGGTCTTGGCCGCGTCCGCAAACTCCCTGAGCTTAGAGCTCAGGGCAGCGACTCAGTCGGTGGCCCCTTGCGCCGCAGCCAGATCCTCCGTGCTGCAGCTCGGCAGCAGCAGCGTGGGCACGAGGCTGCTCGAAGAGCCGGGTGCCGTCTCTTCGGGTGCAGGCGCAGGCGCGGGGGCTAGCACCAGGCTTCGCTCCGCCACCGATGAAGACTCGGCAATGGGCTGGCCTTGGGCCCCATCCGCCGGCTCCGCAGAGTCGGCACCAGTTGTGGTCACCGGCTCCGTTGTCGCTGTGGTGGCAGGAGTTGGCAGGGACTGCGGGTCATCAGCCGGCACCATGGCTGGCCCGGCGCCTGTCTCCGCCACGGGCGCGGTAGGCGGAGGCATGTCAGGAGCAGCCGCAGCCAGGGACTCGGCTGGCCCATGTTCCCTCGCCTGACTCTGGCGTCTCCTCGGACACGGTGGACAACTGCGCGCGGGGTGCAGTTGAAATCGGAGTCGGGGGAGCCGACCCCGACGGTTGTGTTGGAGTCGGGGCGCTGGGCTGGGAGTCTCCTTTGTCGGAGAACTTCCTCTAGATTCTGCAACGCCAAAACACCAAACCGACTTCAACGTCTTTTGCTTCAGCTAAAAAGTGAAAGAAAACAAAAGAAACATACCTGGTGGTCGTGGGGACCATTTTCCTTTTCGGTTTCCCCGGGGCGGACGGACCCCCGGAGGAACTAGTGGGAGCCGACTGGGGCGCAGTCGGCTTGGCAGCAGGAGCGGCAGCTTGCACCGCGGGGCTGGAGGATTCGGCCCGTGCTCGCTTAGAGGCCGACTTCGCCTGAGTCGACCCTGCCTGAGCTCGCGAGGCCCCGGAGCTGGAGGCGTCGTCGGTGCACCTCCGCTTGATGGTTAGGGGGGCCTCTTCGTCTGACTCGTCTCCCGAGTCGACCGGAACTCGCCCTTGTTCCGGGTCCCCACCCTCGGGGGCTTCTTCGTCAACCTCCACGTCGTCCAACACCTCTGGAGCCGGACTTTGCTCGAGGAGTGGCGGCATGGAGTTCAAGTTGAGAAGAACCTACAAACATCAAGAACTTGGTGTTAGAGAAAATGAAGAAACAGCAATATAAAAGATCCGACTCGGAAACACTTACAGTCGGCGGGGGGTTGGCAGTAGAGTAGGGCACCACGTGTGGCGCCCTGGTGAGCCCGGATCGCTCCTTGGTTAAGTTCTTGAGGAGCTCCATGAAGTCGCTGTTCGAAAGCTCCTCAGACGATACCCTTGGTCGAGTCGAACGCACCCGAGTACTCCCACATCGGGTGCGCCCTGGCCTGCAGCGGTTGGATCCGCCGACTCAGCCAAGTCACAATGAGATCGAATCCAGTCAGCCCCTTCTCCTGGAGTCGCTGGATCCTCCTCGTAAGCCGCTCGATCTCCGGCATCTCCGCGCTGGAAGGCTTGGCACCCCAGCGCTTCTGCCACACCGGCGGGCCCCGCGATGTACTTCGGCAGACCCTCCTGTGCAGTCGGAGTGCGCTCATCCGGGCAGTAAAACCACCCGTCTTGCCACCTCCGCACAGTGTCGGGGAACTGCATCTTGAAGTATTTGGCGCCGGACTTCACCTGGATGCCGGCTCCGCCGCAGATGGAAAGACGCCCGCCCGCCTTGATCGGCTGCGCCTTCACGACGAACTTCTTCTTCCACACCCCTCAGTGAGGCCGGGTCCCCAAAAACATTTGCACAGCGTGATGAAACACACGATGTGCAGAATGCCATTGGGGCTGAGGTGGTGGAGTTGAAGGCCGTAGCAGTGGAGCAGACCGCTGTCGGAGTATTATTCCGGCAATACTAATTATGGGGCGGCGTGAGCACAGCAAATCAGGATGGCTGCACACGGGAGACAAGATCTAGACAGGTTCGGGCCCTCCCGGAGAGGTAATACCCTACGTCCTGTGTTTGGTGGCTGGTATTGCTGTATCCCGAGTGCCGCAGGCCCTAGAGAATCGATCTCGAAGGGGCCTGAGCTATGAAACAGTGGAGATGATGCTGGATGTAAAGCGATGCCGATCGGAGGTCCCCTACCGAGCCTTATATAGCCGGCCGGGGTAGGGTTACAGAGTCCGGATCGGGTTAACAGATATGTTTCCTATTTGGTTACAACCGATTCCGGGTAAGCCGGACAGGTACTAGTCCTTGTCTTATACTCCACGTCGGTGAGGTGCCCCCGTGTTGTAGTCGGACTCCGAGTAGTCGGCCCGGCCCATCCCGTGGCCGGGAGGCCGGATTCGTCCTCCTTGGTGATACCCGGGTGGCATATCACCATCAGTAGCCCCCGAGTCCTTCGTGGTCTTGCCGCTACCTGCCTCTTCCCCGATTAGGTTTTCCGACTGGCCTTGGCTTGCTGGGAGACCGCGAAGGGCTGACTGGACTCCTGTGGAAAAGACAATTAAAGCCAAGTAACATTCACCCGTAAGGCAGGAACGTTAAAGGCAGGTGAGCTATTAACGGGTAATCTCTGGTGGCATCCGGTCCATCCCTGGGGACAGGGACCGGCTGATAACCCAGCGTGGGGCTTGCCATCAATCCCGACTGAGTTCCCGAGTAGCACCCGGCCTTCCCGAGCAGGTCAAGGCCGGCTTGTGTCCCCTGAAGGAATGCCTCTGAAACTCCAAGTCCGAACCAGAGAAAACAGTCACAGCGCATAGGTTCCTGAGTTTCGAAGTCTTATGCCGGGTCATTCCACTGAATCTGGGGACCCCAGATACCAAGGCTTCGAGGCCGGAGCGCCCGATGAGCCTGGGTGAAGAATCCGGCAGCTCCGAGTTGCTCAGCATCCGACTCGAGGCCCTCGGAAGGCACGCCATTTCTGTCCCTCACTCGGGTGTGATCAGCCGACTGCGTTCCTCGCTGGAGGCCAGCCTCTGATACCCTCTGTAGCCAAAGCGCCCGGCGCCGAGTCCTGCCCGGCAGCCAGCTAGTGACTCTCGGAGAATACGCTTTAGCCACCATGCAGCGGAGACGCATTCCGATGGGTTGAATAGCCTGGAGGGCTAACCGTCGGATCTCCTTTATTAAGCCGCACGAATCGTGGCGCCATCAAGTCGTGGGTGCGGGATACCCGCAACGTGGCCTGCCCGAAACGCGCGGCGGAATCCGAAACGGCACGGACGTGGCCGCGGTGAATCCGGAACGTGCGGTCGTGGGGAATCCGAACCGCCCGGTCGCTCCCCTTTATATTCGGCAAAGGCTGCGGGAGGGACCCACGCTCTCAAACACTTCCGCACTCACCCTGCACTTGCCGCTTCGTCTTCCCCTCGCCCCCAATCGCTCCGCGCGCTCCAAAACCCTAATCCCCGTCCCAGCTCCGTCGGATGCAAGCCCCGGACTGGGAAGCCGATCCTAACGAAGCCGAGGAGGACGCCCTGGTCTGGAAGCTGCTGTCCGGAGAAGAAGGAGAAGGAGCATCCGCCGAACCGATGGCCTCCTGGCAGAAATCGACGACGACGGAGGCGAGACTGGAGACCCTCGTCCGGATGGGGGTACTGCCGCCCAAAGAACTAGTCGAGTGGCGCGCCGCCCTGGGAGAGGACATTCCTACCCCAAACACCGGCGAGCTGGTGGTCCACAGCCTGTTCTTCGAGCGGGGGCTCTCGGTGCCAGTCCACCCATTCCTGCGCGGGCTCCTCTACTACTACGGGCTGGAGCTGCACAACCTCAACCCCAACAGCATTCTGCACGTCTCCAGCTTCATCACGCTCTGCGAATGCTTCCTCGGCATTCGTCCGCACTTCGCGCTGTGGAAGCACCTGTTCATGGTGAAGCCGCAGCCGAGCAGGGATCACCCGGCCGTAGTCGGGGGCGCCGGGTTCCAGCTGAGATCCGGCACGGCGAAGGGTTACCCGGCTCCGCCGATGCCGACGTCCCTCAAGGGGTGGCACGCCCAATGGTTCTACTGCGCCAACCCCGACCCGGCGCTGCCGGCCTTCTCAGGCCAAGCGCCAGTAGTCAAGCCAAGCTGGTCGGACCTGCCTCCGGAGCGGGAGGAAGGCAGCGCCGCCGTGCTGATGGGGAAACTCAGCCAGGCGATGAACGCAGGGCTCACCGGGACGGTCGTCGTCGCGACCTTCGTCCGGTGGCGGGTGCAGCCGGCCAAGCTCCGGGCGCACCCTATGTATGAGTACACCGGCCCGGAGGACTCGACTCGGGAGGCCGCCGACGAGCTGTCGGAGGGCGAAGTGCAGAGCCGGCTGGAGAAGCTTCTGGCCCAGGGAGCGAGCCTGGACTTCTCCGACCGGCCGGCCCCTTTCTGCCGGGCAAACGCGCCGAACGACGTAAGTATCCGAAGCCGTGCCTTTTTGGTTAAACCGCTGGCCGAGCCTGACTCGGGCACTGTCTTCATTTCTTTGCAGGATCTGTTCGGCTTCTGTTCCAGCGCTCCCCTCCCGGAGGACGAGATCTGGAACCAGCCACGGTACGCAGACGTCCCGGCGGGCGGAGCCCCGCCGGCGGGGACGCCCCCTTCTGGTAGCGGCCCCTCGACGGGGGCCGGGTCTTCTAAGAGCACCGGGCCCTCCAAGGGGAAGGGCCCGGCGATTGTAAAGCCCCCTCCACCGAGCACGGCCGCCCAGGACGAGGAGGAGGAGTCGTCAGATGATGGCAGCGCCTTCCGGGTGAAGGCGAGGAGGAAGCCAGCGGGCACCGGTCCGAAGACGCGAGGCGGCTCCGACGCCGCGCGGGGCGCCGCTCCGGCTAGACGGGGCGCCCCGGCCTCCCGCGTCCGCCCGGCGGCTCCGCCCGCCGCAGGGGTCGCGCCGACAAGGTCGGTCGATCGCTTTGCCGGGGGCGCGAGCCCGGCGGCGCCGGCTGGTGCTGATGCCGCGCCACCGGGACCAGGGGTCTCTGCCGCCGGCGGCGGCCCGGCGGCGGCTGGTGATGACGCTCCCCCCAGTCGGGGGGAGAAGAGAGACGCCGATGCTGCCTTCGGGGCCGCCGGCGGGTCGGGAACCGCGCCGACCCCGACTGCCGCTACAGCCGGGGCCGCGGGTCACGGGGTCCAAGAAGCGCCTCGTCGCCCCTCGGTCTTCAAAGTAAGTCCTTTTGCCGAGCACTTTTGCAGTTTCTTGCCTTTCCTCCTGCGCTGACGCGGTCGGTGTGGCCTCCGCAGGACGCGAAGGGTGGGGGACATCTCGAAGGTGGTCCCGGACGCCACAGGGTCCAACCAGGGTGAAGGCCCTGCCATCTCGGATGCCCGGGCGTCCTCGCCTCCGGCTGCGGCGGATTCCTCATTGCCCCGGCCGCAGTCGCCTCCGCCCGCGGGTGCTCCCCAGCCTTCCGCCGAGCGGCCCGGCGCGCAGCCAGCCGCGCCGGTTGCTCCTCAAGGGAGGGCCTCGCCCGGAGCTTCGACGCCGGTGGCGCCCGCGGGTGCCGGTGAAGATGCGGCGCTGGGCAAGGATGCGGCGACGGCTGAGAGTCCGAGTCCCCGCGCGCCCTCGCCGATGCAAGAAATCAGCGCGGCTCCGCCTCCCAAGCCATGCTCCGAGCTGGTACGCCGACCGCTCCGAGTCCGGGGTGCGGACGGTGGGGATCCGGCGTCGACGGTTGACGACGTCGAGGAGGAGAAGGAGTGGCGGGACGCGGCGGCCGCCGCTGAGGAGATCGGGGAGATCCTCCCTGCACTGATGAAGGCGGCGAAGGAGGGCGCCAATCTTCTGAACGGCAGGCTGCTGCCCCTGATGGAGGTGAGTTTGTTCTCCCGTTGAGTAGATCCCTTGGGGAGTAGCCCCCGGGCCTATGCCCGACTGAGGTAGTCGGGCGGAGGGTCCTTTGCTTTTCCCTTGTAGTCTTCACTCGGGGTGCACGAACAGTGCACCCAGAGGGTGTAGCCCCCGAGCCTGCGGTTGACTAGAATAGTCGGGCGGAGGGTATAGTTGTACTCTTTTGTCCTTTGTCAGTCGGACTCGGGGTGCACGAACAGTGCACCCAGAGGGTGTAGCCCCCGAGCCTCCGCTTGGTCCTGGGGACCAAGTGGAGGGTTTAATTGATCTTCCCGGGTGACTTCATGTTCTGACATTTCGTTTGGCGCAGAAGCTGTATCGGCGGTCGGAGGAGAAGACCGCCTTTCTCCAAGACCGACTGCCGGTTCTTGATCGTCTGGATCTGCGGAAGTCCGAATGGGACAAGATCACCGCAGAGCGGCAGTCGGCGGAGGACGTGGCCCGCAAGCGCGGGGTGGAGATCACCGGCCTGAAGGCCGGCCTTTCGCAGGAAATGGCGAAGTCCCAAGGTAAGTCGAGCGAGTGACCTTGGTACCTTTCGCTCGTCTGTTTGTCGTTGTGCTGACATAGTGTCATCTGCAGCAGCCGAAGAGGAGGTCGCTCGGCTGAGGTCGGAGCTCGAGGCGATGACGGCCCGAGCCCGCGATCTGGACGCCGCCAGGGAGCAGGCTCGGAAGCTCGAGGAAGAGCTGGCGGCGGAGAAGGCCCGCTCGGAGGAGCTTGGGCGCGAAGCCGAGTCTGCGGCCAAGAAGGCCGTGGACTTAGAGACGGCGCTTGCCTCGGAGAAGGCTCGCGCCGACTTGGCGGAGAGGATGGAGAAACAACTCGGACGCGACGCCGAGTCGGCGGCCAAGAGAGCCGCGGACGCGGAGGCAGCCGCCGAAGCCGCGACGAAGGCCCTTGCGGCGGCGGAGTCCAGTAAGTGTGGTTTCTTGACTTTGGCCCGTCGGGCTGTCTCCTTTTTGCTCAATTGCCTTTTGTGGTGCAGAGTCGAAGGCGGCCCTTGAAAAGTCCCGTGGGATCCTCGGGTCGCTGATGAAGGCCGGGCAGGCGGCGTGCGGCGCCCTCTGGCCGGACGAGGCGGCGCCGGACTCCGTCGCGGTGGTCGCCGAGCGGCTGAATGAAGTACCGACCCGAGTGGCCTTCATCGAGGAGGAGAGCGCGAGGACGGGGGGCGGCCTGGTTTTGGCCGTGGCGCGGTCCCACCACCCGACGCTGGACCTGGAGGCCATCGGGGAGGGGTACGCGGCGGACCTGCCCGACGAAGACATCCCGGGGATGGTGGAGTCCGTCGAGCCCACCGTCGAGTCGCTGCTGAGTCGCTCCGGCCTGTAGATAATAGGAGTAGATGTGAACTGGTCGGAATAGCCGAGTAGATTTTGTAAAGGACTCGGGGGTGCCGAGTTGCTTTGCTGTGCACTCGGGATGCCCGAGTGACTTGTGTCAACTTTGCAAGTTTTAAAAAGTTGTGGCCCCATCGGAAAAACTTGTGTTCCTGTGTATGTAAGTTTGTGCGTTTGTGCTCTTTGCCGATCCGTCGTAGCCTCCTTTGCGTAGGGATTAGCCGTGGGCGTGTGTCCCGAGTAGCGTAAGGGTGTGGCGTAGACCGGCGATCGGAGTCAAGGAGTGAACGTTAGACTTGTATACACAGTACTTAAGCATATTGCGCTGATGGTGACCCGGATGTTAATCCGCCGAGTGCCTGCCACGAACGGGTTCGGCGAGGCAGTCGGGTAGAGTGATACTTTTGAACAAAGGCGAACTCTCTATTATTATGTCTGATACACTGAGAAAAAGGCTTTAAGCGTAGAAGCGACGTAGCTGTTCGATGTTCCACGCGTTGGTGAAGACGTTGCCGTCGCTGTCCCTCAGTCGGTAAGCCCCCGGGCGCAGCACCTCAGCTATTATGTACGGGCCTTCCCATGGCGGCGAGAGCTTATGCTGCTCCTTGTTCGATTGGACTCGTCGTAGAACCAGGTCACCGACATTGAAGGAGCGGCCGCGTACGTGCCGGCTGTGGTAGCGCCGTAGGGCCTGCTGGTACTTAGCCGACCGAAGGAGGGCGACTTCGCGGGCTTCTTCGAGCTGGTCGAGGGCATCGTGCCGAGCTTCTTCTGACTCGGCATCGTTGAAGGTGCGGACACGTGGGGACCCGTACTCCAGGTCAGTCGGGAGGACGGCCTCAGCACCGAAGACCATGAAGAAGGGTGTGTAACCGGTGGACCGGTTTGGCGTTGTCCGGAGGCTCCAAAGTACAGATGGTAGCTCGGCTGCCCACTTGCCGGCGAATTTGTTCAGTCGCTGAAAAATTCGAGGCTTGAGGCCTTGAAGGATTAGCCCGTTGGACCGCTCGACTTGCCCGTTGGCGCGTGGGTGTGCCACGGCGGCGAAATCGAGGCTGATGTTGAAATCGTCGCAGAACTGGAGGAACGCGCGACCGGTGAACTGAGTGCCGTTGTCGGTGATGATGCTATTAGGCACGCCGAAACGGAAAACGATGTCCCGGACGAACTCGACGGCCTTCTCAGCAGTTATCGTGGCGACCGGCTTAGCTTCAATCCACTTGGTGAACTTGTCGACTGCGACGAAGAGGTGCGTGTAGCCCCCGGGCGCTTTCTTGAACGGGCCGACCATATCCAGCCCCCAGACGGCGAAGGGCCAGGTAAGCGGTATGGTCTGGAGGGCCTGGGCCGGCAAGTGTGTCTGCCGGGCGAAGTACTGGCACCCTTCGCAAGTGCGGACGATGTGTTCCGCGTCGGACACGGCAGTCGGCCAGTAGAAACCCTGTCGGAATGCCTTCCCGACTAAGGATGCGGGCGCCGCGTGGTGTCCGCATACTCCCGAGTGGATGTCACGTAGCAGTTGTTTTCCCTGGTCCTCAGGTATGCACCGTTGGAGGATCCCAGAGGTGCTCTTCTTGTAGAGCTCGTCGTCTATGATGACGAAGGACTTGGCGCGTCGCGCGATGCGGCGTGCCTCGGTCTTATCCGGCGGGAGGGTGTCCCGCAAGATGTAGTCGAGAAAAGGTGTCGTCCAGTCGGGGGTGACCACAAGGACCTCCGTAGGAGGTCGCTGAGTGGCGTCATTCTCCGGGACTTGTTGTTCTTCGGTCTCGGGTGTTTTCTCCGCCTTGATGGAGGGAGTATGCAACTCCTGGAGGAAAACTCCCGTCGGGACGACGTCCCGACTGGATCCCAGTTTGGCGAGTGCGTCGGCATCCTCGTTGTCTCGGCGCAGAACATGGGTAATCTCCAGACCGTCGAACTTGGCTTCAAGCTTGCGAACTTCTTGGCAGTAGGCTTCCATGGAAGGGTCTCGGCACGACCAGTCCTTCATGACCTGCCGGACTACTAATTCCGAGTCGCCGCGCGCGAGGAGGCGGCGAATTCCGAGTGAAGCCGCAAGACGAAGACCGTGGAGCAGAGCCTCATACTCGGCGACGTTATTGGATGCCGGGAAGTGGATCTGCAGTACGTATTTGAAGCGCTCACCCTTAGGAGAGATGAGCACAACGCCAGCCCCCGCGCCCTGAAGCATCAGAGAGCCGTCAAAGTAGAGTACCCAGTGCTCGAGGTCGACCACAGAGGGCGGGGACTGAATTTCTGTCCACTCGGCCAGGAAGTCGGCGAGAGCCTGGGACTTGATAGCCGTGCGGGGAGCGTAGACGATGCTGAACGCCATAAGCTCCATGGCCCACTTTGCGATTCGACCTGTGGCGTCGCGGTTGTTGATGACATCGGAGATCGGGAAGGAGCTGACCACCGTGATGGGGTGGCCCTGGAAGTAGTGGACGAGCTTCCGCGATGTTATGAAGACCGCATAGGCTATCTTCTGGATCTGCGGGTACCGCGCCTTGGACTCGGAGAGTACTTCACTGATGAAGTAAACCGGGCGCTGTACCTTCTGAATATGACCGGGCTCGGGACGTTCCACGACCAAGACCGTGCTGACTACCTGAGTAGTCGCTGCGACGTAAAGAAGCAGCGGTTCATTGGGCATGGGAGACGCCAGCACCGGGGGGGGTAGCCAAGAACTTCTTCAGGCCGTCCAAGGCGTCCTGGGCCTCGGGAGTCCAGGTGAAGGTATCCGACTTCTTCATGAGTTTGTATAGGGGCATGGCCTTCTCGCCGAGTCGGGAGATAAATCGACTGAGAGCTGCCATGCACCCGGTAAGCCTTTGGACGTCTTTGAGGTTCTTTGGTGGGGCCATCTTGAGGATGGCATCGATTTTCTCCGGGTTGACCTCGATCCCTCGCTCGGAAACAAGGAAGCCGAGTAGCTTGCCCGAAGGGACCCCGAAAACACACTTCTCGGGGTTAAGCTTCATGCTGAATCTTCGAAGGTTGGCGAAGGTCTCTCCCAAGTCACTCAGGAGGTCTTCTTTCTTTTGGGACTTGATCACCACATCGTCGACATAGGCTTGCACGTTCCGGCCGATCTGGGACTGAAGGCAGCGCTGTATGCACCGTTGGTACGTAGCGCCGGCATTCTTGAGTCCGAAAGGCATGGAAACGTAGCAGAAAGCGCCGAACGGAGTGATGAAAGATGTCTTGATCTCGTCATCCTCCTTCATCTTGATCTGGTGATAGCCCGAGTAGGCGTCGAGAAAGCATAGAATTTCGCACCCGGCCGTGGAATCAACCACTTGGTCGATGCGAGGAAGAGTGAAGGGATCTTTGGGACACGCCTTGTTAAGGCTAGTATAATCAACACACATCCTCCACTTTCCATTCTTTTTGCGAACAAGAACTGGGTTCGCTAACCAGTCGGGATGATACACTTCTTTAATAAAACCAGCTGCTAAGAGCTTGGCTATTTCTTCTCCTATGGCCTGACGTCTATCTTCAGCGAATCGGCGTAAGCGCTGTTTGACCGGCTTGGCGTCCGGCCGAACGTTGAGAGAGTGCTCGGCAGCCTCCCTTGGAACCCCGGGCATGTCGGAGGATGTCCAAGCAAAGATGTCCCGGTTGTCCTGAAGGAAGCTGACGAGCGCGCTTTCCTATTTGTCGCTGAGCGCAGTCCCGATCTGCGTCGTCTTGGAGGAGTCTTCGGGGTCGAGTCGGATCGACTTGGTGTCCCGCGCCGACTGAAAAGATGCCGACGTCGAAGCTTTCTTGGACGGCGGTGCTTCCTCGACCACGGCTGACTTGAGGTTGGAGAGTATGGCCTCGGAGATCTGGGTCGCGGCGAGGTTGCAGTTCTCGAGATCACACGTGTAAGCATGCTGGAAGCTGCTCTGCACTGTGATAACCCCATGGGGGCCCGGCATCTTGAGCTTCAGGTAGACGTAGCTGGGGACAGCCATGAACTTGGCGTAGCAGGGACGACCTAGGATGGCATGATATGATCCCGAGAAGTCGACGACCTCAAAGGTGAGGGTCTCGGTCCGGAAGTTGTCGGGAGTGCCAAATGTAACGGGCAGGCTGACCTGCCCGAGTGGACTCGCCATCTTGCCGGGTACTACCCCATGGAAGGGAGCACCAGTCGGCCTGATCTCGGATCGAGGGATCTTCATATCGTCGAGAGTCTTGACGTAGAGGATGTTGAGACCACTTCCGCCGTCCATGAGGACCTTGGTGAGGCGGACGCCGGAGACAATCGGGTCCACCACCAGGGGGAAGCGTCCCGGCTGGGGTATGTAGTCGGGGTGATCCGTGCGTCCGAATGAGATTACGGACTCGGACCATCGCAGGTACTTGGGCACGGCCGGTTCCGCTGCGTTGACCTCTCGTTCGATGATTTTCTGGCGACGTTTGGTCTCATAGCCGTTGGGACCGCCGAAGATCATCAAGCAAGCGGTCTCTTTCGGGAACTCGTCTCCCTCGTCCTGAGGGGGTTCCTTCTTGCCTTTGTTAGAGGCGTAGGGCTTGTTCAGGTTCTTCAAGAGGTTGCAGTCGCGTGTCAGATGATTGGACTTGGGTCCATGGAAGTGACACGGCTGACTCATCATCTCCTCGAAGGTTGTGTTGGTGCGCGGTGGACGTCGTGCCGGGGCGCGCTCGGCAGCAGCAACGAGGTCACCGCCCTTGCGCTTGCGGTGCTTCTTTCTAGATGACTCGGGCTGGTCATCCCGACTGGAGGACTCGGGCACCTTGCCCTTGCCTCTGCCCTTGTCATCCCGAGTAACACTGCGGACGGCCTCTTCGCCGGTAGCGAAGCTGTTGGCTATGTCGAAAAGCTCGCGAGTAGTCTGCGGATTCTTCCGCGCAATCTTGTGGATCAGATCGGTGCTCCGAACTCCTTTGGAGAAAGCGGTAATGACGTCGCCTTCCCGGATCTCGGGCAGGGAATTCTTCTTCTTAGAAAAGCGCTGGATGTACTCACGGAGAGTCTCATCCGCCCCTTGTGTACAGCTGTGGAGATCCCACGCGTTCCCGGGCCGATTGTAGGTGCCCTGGAAGTTGTTCACGAAGAGGGTCTCGAGGTCTTTCCACGTATGGATGCACCCCGGGGGTAGACTGGTCAACCAAGCTCGCGCCGAGTCGGCCAGGAAGAGCGGCAGGTAGTGGATCGCGACGTAGTCGTTCCCACCGTTGGTTCTGCACGCTGTGTGGTAGTCGGACAACCAGATGTCCGGTCGCGTCTCGCCCGTGTACTTGTCGATGCCGGTGACCCGGAATCGTGGCGGGAAGACGACGCTGCGGATACGTGGGCCGAATGCTTTCGGGCCCGAGTACCCCAAGCCGGAGGAAGTTGGAGGGGAGCGTTCCCGGCTGGTGGCACCACTATTATTGCGGCGGTTGCCACGATTTTCTTCCCTGGAACCGTGATGAGCGCTTCTCTCTGCGTCCGCGGGGTTCCTAGGTCCGAGCCGATTGTGGACCGGTGTAGCTTGTCGGGCGTTCTTTTCGGCATCTCGCCGAGCACGGGTCCTGGCGTCTATGGTGCCACGAGCGTCTCGATCGGCGCCGAGTCGCCCATGGACGTTGCCTGCCGGCTGACGTCGGTCGGGACTTGCTCGTCGCCCATCCGCGCGCGATGGACTCTTCTGAGGCGTAGAGCGCCGGCTCCTGACACCTGCGGAGGAGCTGGGGCGATCTTCGGAGGCTTCTGCGTGCTGGAGGGCGGTTTGCTCTAGCAGGATGCGGAGCCGTCGAAGTTCTTCGTATCCCGGGTTGCCCTCGGGGATCTCGATGGCGTGTGCCGCCATGGTGGCTGCAACGATGTTGTGACTCGGGAGGGGAAAAATCGTAACCCCATCCTTCTCACGCATGCGGAGCTCGTTGTGGACTTGGCGTCCTCGAATCCTCATGTCATCGTTGCGCTGTTGGTCGTCTCGCTGGCGAGCGAGCCGAGTCTGCTGCTCGATCAACTCTTCCTCCTTAGCAAGGAGTCGGAGTCGGGTGGCCTCGAGCTCGTCCGGCGTTTGTTGCTCAATGGGGACTTCTTGGCCGTCATTGCCGTCTAGCGAGCCGGCATTGGCCATGAAGACTTCCCGGGACGGATGGTGGCTGCCAGAGCTTTCATCCTCGTCCGAGTAATACTCGAGGACAGGGAGGAGAGAGTCGATGGCGCCGACCAATCGGGATCCGAGTGCGAACTCGTGTGCAATAAACGGATCCGATTTCGGCGAAGCCTCTTCCCTGGGGAGAGGGGCCGAGCGTGTGGGCTTCGTGGGAGTCCCATACTGAAGAGCTGGTGAAGCCTCTGCCGATCGGGACGTCGCCGAGTAGCAGAGGTGAAGCTGGCCGATCTTGTCGGCGATGAAGTCCAACCTCCCAAATCGGAAGAGTTGGCCAGGGTCCGGGGCAGCGCGGATGAAGGCGAACTTCAGGCTGCTTCCCGAGACAAAAGCGTTGTTGTTGTTGGCGAAAGCCATCCCGACTCGTGCAGATGGATCTATGCGCACGGGCCCCTACCTGGCGCGCCAACTGTCGGAGTATTATTCCGGCAATACTAATTATGGGGCGGCGTGAGCACAGCAAATCAGGATGGCTGCACACGGGAGACAAGATCTAGACAGGTTCGGGCCCTCCCGGAGAGGTAATACCCTACGTCCTGTGTTTGGTGGCTGGTATTGCTGTATCCCGAGTGCCGCAGGCCCTAGAGAATCGATCTCGAAGGGGCCTGAGCTATGAAACAGTGGAGATGATGCTGGATGTAAAGCGATGCCGATCGGAGGTCCCCTACCGAGCCTTATATAGCCGGCCGGGGTAGGGTTACAGAGTCCGGATCGGGTTAACAGATATGTTTCCTATTTGGTTACAACCGATTCCGGGTAAGCCGGACAGGTACTAGTCCTTGTCTTGTACTCCACGTCGGTGAGGTGCCCCCGTGTTGTAGTCGGACTCCGAGTAGTCGGCCCGGCCCATCCCGTGGCCGGGAGGCCGGATTCGTCCTCCTTGGTGATACCCGGGTGGCATATCACCATCAACCGCGCACGAAGTCGTGGGGCGGCAGAGACAATCCCCGCTCGACGAACGGGATCAGCAGCACTCGCTCATGATCGTGTGGGGCGGGACCCGGCTCCTGGAAAGGCGCCCTCCAGTTGTTGATCGAGCGCAGCGACAGCATTCCCACGGTGGAGAGGCTGACGAGAATGTCATCGGTCACCACCGAAGGGACCCAGTCGCCTTTCTTCCAATCATCGGGAAGCGCGGCGGTGGAGGAGGAGCCAGTGTCGATCTTCTTCCCCTTGGCGACACGCGACATGGTCGAAAAGTGGTGGCGAAACGAGTGTTCTCTCGGGAAGGAAAGAGAGTGCGCGGCGGAAAAGCTCTGGAGGCGAAGGGCTTTAGCGCGAGGAAGACGAAGGCAGATGGGAACCGCGGTCTCCCTACGCCCGCTTTTATAAAGGAGGGAGGCGAACCGTCGACAATCGTGCGCCACACGTGGCGGCAAACCGCCACGGCAACCGTCGTCCCGTGCGCACGAACCCGCGGGATTCGGGGCGCCTTTTTCGCCATGACTCGGCGTCCCAGGCGTCCCGGCCGGCGAGCATTACGTCAGCAGCCATCCCGCGCGCACCGCACGCGTGATTCGAGGTGCAATCATGACAAAACCGTCGCTTCGGACGCCCCGCGAAGTCACAGCAGCAGCAGCGGATGTCTCGCGCACGCCTCGCACGGGACTCGAGGCGAAATCATCGCGCTGCGGCGCCGCAGGCACTCTGTCCAACCGACTGCACGCATTAAATGCTGAAGCGACGTCGTGTACAGTTAAGACGGCTCCAGGTGACCACAAGCCGGCTCCGACCGGGTTCAGCTCGATCGAGTCGAATTGCACTCGGACGCTGAGTCAGCTTGAAGTCGGCTCGGCTCATTGGGACACGTCACAAGCCAAGCCGACTCCACCAAACAATTTCGAGGCATACCAAATGCTCCACTCGAACAGCAGATCAGGTCTGCAAAAATGGGTATCGATGACCGACCCAACAGGGTTTCGCAGGTCACTCGGCAACACCCCAGCTAAGGACGGACTCGGCATCCACAGCGGCACAAGATGGTCCCTGATTTAGAACCAGACGCCACAGCGGCGCAAAATGGTCTACTAGTTCGGGACTCAATGCCGGAGTTCGAGGACTCAGTTTCGAAGCTGAAGGTCGAAGGCGTTCCCCCTGCAGGCACAAGTTGGCAACGATCCACTCGGACATGCCCAGACGCTATTTCGGATTTACTCAAAATTTATGATACGCCTCTCAGAAGGCCACAAGCTGACTTCCCCAGCAGGAAAGTACGGGTATCACCGAAACTCCCCACACTTAGCACAAACTTGACCTTTTTTCAGGTATCACAGGAGTCCATCAAGGTCTCTCCACCAGCGACTTGAGCATACGCAGCTTGCTCGCCAGTCGGCATCCGTGTCGAGACCTCGAAGCACTCAGGGGCTACTGACGGGGGAACCTATCCGGGTAGGCCCAGCACAGCGAGTCGGCCCAACAGGCTCGGGAGTTCCACGGAGGCCCACTCGGATGAAGGCCCAAGCGAGGCCCACACAGAAGCAACGTCCGAGTGTCATCAAAGAAGGTGTTACAACCTCATCAAGACAGGCGTTTCGCTGGCATAAAGGCTGGCGTTATTCGGAGAGTTATACAGAATAAAGATGCCAATTAAAGTACGCAGTTACTGTAGCTCAGCCGACTGGCCGAGTCGGCATATGTAAAGCCTATATAAGGCAAGAGTCCCATGCAAGGGGCGGGACTGTAGGCTTAGTCTTCAACCTCTAGACAAGAATCCACCATTTTCCTGTAACCTTTCTCGCACAAGACCAGCAATACAATCAACAGGAGTAGGGTATTACCTCCGCCATTGGAGGGCCTGAACCTGGGTAAAAATCTCTTGTGTGAACCCACTTAGATCTCCCACGTGCGCTCCCCAAAATCCTATTAGAAATGTATATTGCCGCGAAATCCCCGACAAAAATAGAAAATCAAAAATTAAAAAAAAAGCAAATCCCTCCTCCTCCCTGGAATGGGCCTTCCCTGGCCCGTTTTCCCTCTCCCCCACACCTGGCCCACCTGGCCCACCCGCCCCCTCTTCCTTCTCCCCTAAGCACCCCACCCCCTGCCTTATCCCTTCTATCCCCGCTGCCAGTGCACGCCGCCTCCTGTGCTCCCGTGGCAGCGCCCGACTACTCGGCCTCGCCACCTCCTACTTGGACGCCGTGCCCCGGCCACCTCCTGCTTGCCGGCCACCGCCTTCCCCCTCTCCTATTTAAGCTCCGGCCCGAGCCTTCTCTCTTCCTTTCCCCATTTTCTTCCGCCGCCCGAGCTCTTCACCGCCCCGTCGAGCTCCTTGCCGCGCCGCCTTCCTCCGGTACCGCCCCGGCCTCCTTCCGCCCGCTTCGGTTCGTCGCCGCCCTGCCGAGCACCCGGCCTCCCCATCGAGCTCGCCTCTGCGCCCCGCCATCCGCCCCAAATTCTGACCCCCGAGCCCCCGCCGGTTGCCGTCCGCCTCGGGTCCGCCCTCCATCGCCGGATCCCGAGCTCGCCGCGCCTCTGCTCCCCGTCGCCCCCCTCCTCCGCTGCAGCCCCGGCCGAGCAACCCGCCGGAGCAACCCCGCCTTGCCTCGGTTCAGAGCGCCGCTGCCCCACCTCGCCTCTACCGGCCGCAGCTCTGCTCCACTTCATTGCGCCGCCGCTTCCCTCCGGTAAGCCGCCGCCATAGCCCTCGCCGCCGTCGCCTCTCCCCGGGGCCCCGCCGCCTCGGCGGCACCGCACCGGACCCGACCGAGCCTCACGGCCAGGGTCGGACCGAGCTCTGAGCTGGCCGGTTAGGGCATTAGTGCCCATTAATTGGCCGTTAGAACATAATCAGGGAGCTAATTAATGCTATCTGTGATTAATTCAGTATTTAATATTAATCATTAGCTCCCGGACATAATTAATAACTAATCATTGACAATTAATGCTAACCGACCAATTAATGAACCCATTGAATGCTAATCACTGTTATTAAACACTAATCTGACATATTAATGGCTATACTTAATGACTAAACAGTGCCATTAATGAGCTTATTTAATATGTCCGAATGACATATGGGTCCCACGTGTCAAAATTAAAGAAAAAGATTAACTAAAATGGAAAATATGACAACTGGGCCCCACCTGTCATTGACTTAGTCAACCTTGGTCAAACTTTGACCAGTAGGGCCCACCTGTCAGCCTCTGTTATTATTGAAAATTATTTAATGTTATTTTTACTGAGAAAAATACAACAAAGATGTTAAAATGGATTAAACCTTAAGAAATTCATAGAAAATCCATTTTAAATCAGAAAAATGCAAATAATATATCAAAATGTTCAGAAAAATGAGATCTACTCAAATATATCATTTTCATCCATGTTTGCATGTTAGGAAAAGCATAATTGACTAAAAACTCAAATTAGAGTTTCCCCGATTAGCCGAGGACTTTCGGATCGCAATATTTTGAGCGTCCAGACTCCGATTAAATTGATTCCACTTGCATTAGTCATTATTTTATGTCCTCTATGCCATGGAATGCATTTTATCTCATGTCGATGTTCAGCATTTTGATATTTATGATTGTACCCTTGTTTCCGGTGTTTTCGTTCTTTCCCGATAGAGCCGGAAAATCCCGAAGAGGACAACCTCGATCACGAGCAGGGTTTAGTTGCAGAGCAACAAGGCAAGCAGCCCCTTTGATCACATTGCAGACACCTACTATTTACAAAGTATTAGTTGTTTTCAAATTCATTATCACATGCGTTCAAATCCTATTTTTCGTTAAGCAGAAACCCTATTCCTATGCATAAAACTTACTTTGTCGCTCAATCAACTCCACCACCATCCCAACCTATCTAGAGTAGCGTAGTGTGCACTTTTACAATGCTTGCTATGTTATATATGCTTAGACATGTAAAAGTCGTAATTCCTGGGATGGCAGATAAATCAACACCATTGGATGGGTTACGTGGTAGGTGGGTGTTCACCGGGAATCAACTAATGAACTTGACTAATCTTCATTGGGTTAGACGAGAGGCCATGGCTGGGAGCATGGTGGGTTGTCTCGTTTTCCCGCAAGCACTGGTTCCCGACGTACATTGACCCAAGATTTGCGTACTTCTACACGGGTGGGATAATGGACCACCCACGACTAAATAATTTGCCTAGACTTAGAGTATGAGCTGCATAGTTTACCGTTTCTATTCACTGGGTGAGTGAAAAATGATGTGGTGTGATGCTTCAATATAGGTGTAAGGGGTACACACGGTTCGAGTCCGTGGATATATCACCTGCTACAACTTATGAGACCGTGTCGTAGTTACGGTCGGACTGATGTACATGGATTGGCCCGTAAGGGTGGCTCATACCTAGGTCGAAAGCATTGTAAAGGTCGTGTTCAATCACCCTCCGCCAGCACACCTCGTGAAGTTTGTGAATTGCATTGGCATTAGGAGTCGGTTGATACGTGTAGGTAAAGATGTACACCCCTGCAGGGTTTGCACTGTTTGAACAGCCATGTCCGCGGTTATGGACAACTTGGTGATTATCTGCATCGAATTAGACAACTACAACAATACTCTAAAACTTGCCAACTCTAAGACTGTGGTGTTAGCGACTGCTTCCTCCCAGGGTGGTTGAGGAAGAGTCGGGGTATCTAAGGTGTGGTGATCTGCAGTAAGGAATGATCGTGAAGTGTTCGACTCATCCCCTTTGAAAAAGTATTCTGGTAGTCGATTTTCACCTACTTAATCTGTATTGTTAAAAGAAAACTAGCTTTCTGCAAAATAGTCCACAATTACCCATTTATTGATACCTGTCACATCTATTATTAATTTCCCACTGTAAGTCTTGCTGAGTACAATTTTTGTACTCACCCTGCTATCGTTGACATTTTTGTTGCAGAGGAAACTACCCCTCCCGAGGGTGGTTTCTACCTAGAGATCGACGTCAACGACGACTAGTCGCTGGAAATCCCAGACAGTGGTCCTGCCCCCGGGGTTTGGCAGCTTGGTTTGTTCTGCTGCCACTTTTGGCCTAACCTTTTGGCTTCGTAGCCATATATACTCTTCCGCTGTGTAGTTGGATTTGGATCTTCGGATCCCTTATGTGAATATATGTTGTTAAGTTTCAAGAATTTATAATATTGCAGTTTCAGTCGTAGAGTTACTGCTGTGAAATCTGGTTGTTTTCGCCTGCCTCATGTGCCGTGTGTGTATGTTATTGAAGCACATGATGTGGGTAGGGTTTCAGAGTCTATATCATAGAGTTATTAGGTCTAATCACCCCTATGAAGTGACTCTGCTACTGAGAAGTTGGGAACTATATCATCCTACTCCAGCCGAGCATTAGTTTGCTGGGACGAGTTTGGGATTGACGTTCCGGCTCAGTAAGAAAAGAGTGAGGAGACCATATCACCCTACTTGATCTGTGCATTAGTTTGCCGGAGAAGGTTCAAGGTTGACATCTCGGGCTATTCGAAGCCATATCACCCCACTCCTCTTGGAATTGATACCCAGGGGTTGAGGTCGGGGTTGACGTTTTGACTTAGCGGGTGGTTTCACTTAAGACTCTCTGTTATGGATTTTGGATCTCGACACGGAGTTGATTAGATGCTGCATTAATGAGGAATTTAGTTACTCCTCTTGTGCTTATTAACTTCGAAAATGCTGCTGCTCTTGTGCTACGTTAACTCGTCATATGCTAGTTTTGTGATTCTGATGTAGGGTGAGCTTTACATGGTGGTAAAAGCTTAGTGTTACTGCTGTTATGGCTTGGCATGGTAGATATGGTAGGATAGGTTCCTCGGATAAGAGAAAATGCTTCCTCTTTCTGCACTTCTTTTTCATCACTTGCACGTTCTTAACTAGCGCATCGATGGCCTTGATGGATTGCATCGCCAGAGGGCCCTGAAATAGCTTTTCGAGCTTGTCACAGATCTCATCCTTGGGACTCAAAAAGTCATCGTCAAGCTTGGCCTTGGGACCCAAAAGGCCTCAAGCACGTGCCAACACCTCCTACGCCACAACCTCAGAGCTCCTCGCAGCAACCTTCTTCTGTTGTTACTGCACCAGCCTCCTACTGCGTTGGGAGGATGTGGATGGGCCCAACCATGAGCAAGCAGCCCGTCTTTAACGTGTCGAGGATTGACGGTGCAACCTTCTTCGTGATCTTTGCAAGGAAACCTCCTAGAGTCGACTCGTCAATCACCCCGGAAGCATCACACTATACCTCCACCGACATCACCACTGAGTCATCGCACTCCACCTCCACCAAGACATTGCACTCTAACTTTGATGTGGGCAAAAAGGTAAGTCATCCTGGTCATTGCCCCATAGTAGCACCTGCTCCGCGGACACATTAGTGATCCTCGCCTCGCCCTCCGCATCACCACCTGTAGGTCATCCTTCACAGAGCCTCCAAGCTTAGAATCCTTAAGCCTCTGTGGGCCTAGCCGGTTCGGTTCAGGGTCTTGCTTTCATGCAGATGACATCGGGGTCTTCGTCAACCTAGACGTAGAGGAGCTGGCCACCATTAGAGAAATTCTCCTCAGTTTTGGCGAGATGAGCAGGTTACAAATGAAACTCACCAAATATGAGGTGTTTCCAATCCGGGTGACGAGGTGGATGTCCTCAGAGCCTTGGCAGCCTTCACGGCGAAGCTCGGCTCCTTCCCATGCACCTATCTCGGGCTCCTCCCGCGCACACGTCGCCTTAGAAGGATCAATTTCCAACCGCTCATCGATATGATCGGATCCAGACTCTTGAGGTGGAAGGGGAAGTAGCTGACCAAGTCAATTCTCTCAGCCATGGCCAGATACCACCTCTGTTTTCTCGCTCCTGAAATGGGTGATCAAAAAACTTGACAAAATTCACCAGAATTTCATTTGGTCCAAGGAGGTCAACAACCATCCACGCGGCCACTCCTTGGTAAACTGGGCCACGGTTTGCTATCAACATGCCTTTGGCGTCTTGGGCATCTCAAACCTAAAAGAATCTAGTCGGGCGCTTAGGCTGCACTGGCCATGGATCTATTGGACCGGCACATCTCTACCATGGCACGGCTCGACCCTTCCTTGCAACGAGATGGACATGCAGCTCTTTAGAGCCTCCACAACCATCACCCCTGGTGATGGAGCTAGGTGTCTCTTCTAGCATGACCACTGGCTACACGAGAGGCCAGCCCTCAAGTGCCGGCCCTTTTCTCCATCGTGACAAGGAAGCATCGCACGGTCTAGGAAGAGTTTCAAAGCTCAAGGTGGAACACTTGGATGAATTTTTTGCACTTTGGGGCCTTCTCCAGGGGGTCAATCTAGATGTTTCCACCCATGGTTCTATCTCTTGGAGGTGGAATTCTTTAGGCTCCTACACGACAAAGTCAGCATACGATATTCAATTCAAAAGCTCTCTCCCCCCCTTCCATGCCAGGAAGATCTGGAAGGCCAATGTAGAGCCAAAATGTCGGTTCTTCTCTTGGCCAGTGGTGCATGGCAAGATCCTCACGGCCGACAACATTGAGGTGTGAGGGTGGCCACACGACCCTATTTGCAAGCTCTGCCACATCCACCCAGAGACGAGTACAACACCTATGCAGGGACTACTCCTTCGCCAAGGAGGTATGGGCAAGGGTATGCCTTGGAATGGGGTGATGGCTATTGAGACAACCTTCACAACAAGGTCCATCAATGACCGGTGGGACGAGACCATCACATCTTTAGAGAAATCAGAAAGAAAAATGTAGATTGACCTATTTGTGTACGCCATGTGGGGGACGTGGAAGGAGAGAAATTAACGTATTTTCCACAATATGGCTCTGAATACGGATGAAGTGGCCATATTGGTTTAGGAGGAGATTAAGCAATGGAGGTTGGCTTTTGGTCGAGGCTTCCTTGACCCCCGTGATGGGGGAGGGGGGATCCCCGGTAGTCGGCTTTTTGGTTTTTTTTTCACTTTCTGTTTCTAGCGCCTGCTTCTAGGCAAACCTCCTGACTATATTTTCATCCTCACCTCCTTTATCTCTGAGCGGTCATTTGGCCTTATCTGGTGATCCAAGCTGTTTCCCTCTCGACGATGAAGGTTATCCCCGATCGTCTCGCTGGTCGACCTTGACCCGTGTTATTGGGAATATCTCGAAAGCATCAATTGGATTCATAGTTAGAGACTAACTTCCGATGCTGCAAGCTCTGTCACGTTTGCTTGGACTTAGAATGCTGAACGTCTGAAATGTACATATACAGTGACCTATCTCATACCTGAAAAAATGGGAAAATATTTTGAAACAATATCTGGAAACAGAAATGTTTGACTAACAAATTTTTTTCCCAGTCGAGATGCATATGCCCTGTACTATTGTGAGATTTTGTCAATATCATCAGATCTTCACTCTTTTAACTTTATATATATTATCTAGATAACAAGCCTGTCAGTTTTTATGCCTGGAAAATGTGCTAGTCAAGCAAGGATCTACAGGTGAGCTACGACATGTATGGTTTAAATTATTTGCAAGATTAATTTATCTGACAGGTCATAAACTGTTGGGAACCGGCTAAAATTTGTCTTTTGCAATTTGTATTTGGAGTTCACTTTTTTCTCCATGTGTGCTATAAATCCCTTGGATAGATTTATGTGTACGAAAAAGTTCTCTTCATATATGTGCTGAATATGGAATATTACTAGTTTCTAATTATGATGCACACTCTACAAAGGCAGACAAGTTGTGCTGAAACTAGACATAAGACATCCTGTGCGTAATTTGTACTATTGGTAGGATGATTATGGCTGTAGTAATCAAAATTCAGATTTTTCTTAAGAGCAAATGAAAATCTGATGAAAAATGGAAAATTTAGGAGCATATCATATTGGCCCAACGAGCCCATTTCAGAGTCTAAATGGAATCTCTAATCGGCTAAAGTAACAATAAGGGGCCTGGATATTGGATGGACTATTTGTTATGTCGACTGCATCTGTTGGCCCATCTTTTAGGCCCACCTTTCTGGCCCACAAAGCTCAAATAGTCAAGATGCGTATGCCCTGTACTACACAGCGACACTATAAGAGTACGTCAAGATTGTTGATAAGTAAAAGTACTCTGGCCGCTGGGTGAGGGTAGCCATCGTTTGTCATGTCTTCCATCGACTTTTTGTTGATTTCCCTCGCATCCGGCGGTCAATCCAGTACCAAGAGGCAGGAAACCTCGGATCAACATTTTGCATATAGATTATGTACCTTCTATATTAGGTTTGTGTGTCCTTGATTGCAGCGTCCCAACAGTAGAGGTGACGTCATATGAAATAAAGGTCTCTCGGTTCCATCCCCTTCTAGTGTGACTGTCGCGGTTGACGTTAGGGTGCTAGTGGTGTTTCTATCCGCTGATCGACTCCTTACCGGACAGATTGTCGTCTGGTCTTGCCTTGGTTC
This sequence comes from Stipa capillata, assembly GCA_019208055.1. Classification (NCBI taxonomy): domain Eukaryota; kingdom Viridiplantae; phylum Streptophyta; class Magnoliopsida; order Poales; family Poaceae; genus Stipa; species Stipa capillata. The sequence continues at coordinate 87,603 of JAGXJF010005667.1, read as the reverse complement.
AGGTGGCGGCATTGATGGTGTTAGTTTTTTTAGTTCCTGGTTCTCCCTTTTTGTCACTTCGTGTTCTTGATCTTCTTCCCCACAAGGCAAGCCGAGGGGGCATTGATGGTGTCTGTTTTTTGGTTCCTGGTTCTCCCTTTTCGTCACTTCGTATTCTTTATCTTCTTCCTCAACGGTCCGTAACAAAACAGCAGTTCGGCAACCTGACTTGTGAGGGTGTGTCCCCGGTCATAGTGCGTATAATGGTCTTAGGATCCCACATATTGGGGTGTGTTGCTCATATGGCTCTTCAAAACATTTGAGTTAGTTAAGGTTGTGCAAATTTAGTCCTCTGTAATTTCTTCACCAAAAGCATAGAGGAACATTGAGGTGCAAATGGTGAAGCTAGAGACAACGATTTCGGAGGATCTTAATGTAACTTTCAATTTTATCATGGGTTTTTGTTATTCATATTCGTCTTGGTTTATTCGACCTATTGTACCATCTTTAGGTTGAGTTGCTTAAAAAGTAAAACCAAAAAGATTGCTAAAAAAATAGTTTTGTATTATCTTCTTCCTATTCCATACCCTCCCTAGCTACTATAACGGTGCATATCGATCTGATTATACATCAAAACCATTAAAATTGCATAGCTATACAACTACAAAATTCCATATGGGCATCCAGCTAGTTGCTCTAGTGACCACCACTCAGCAATACATCATCGTTCGTAGGAACAAATCATGTACATACATTCACATCATTACTAGGTTTGATCTGTGGCAAACATACTACATTGCTGCCGTCAGCCCTTATAGTTATATCCAACTCAGTATCAGAATTACACAATCTGTTCTCTATTCAAGCATTCATCCATCTCCGACCTTTGCCACATCTGGACATAAAACGGGACTAGACGTTGGGCATTTCAACAAAATACCTCTGCTTTGTCTTCAGATGACTCCAGTCATCAGCCAGTAATCTGTTCTTCCTCCACCGACGCACTCAGGTTCAGACTTCAGAATCAGCTCAGCACCAACTGAGCAAAAACTTCCTTGCGTCATGTCCAAACCCTTACAGGTTTTGCTTTGCTCCCAAGGGTTGCAACATCTCGCCAAGAATAGATTTTACCCCCTAAGGGATGTCCACCGGACGTACAATATGTATTTTTTTCTCGTCTCAAGAAGTTGTAATTTTTTAAAAAACAATTGTAAATATGCATTATGCTATAATATATATAATAGTAGAATTGATGTAAAAATACGTTTATATGTGTCATGTAAAAAAAACCAAATTGGTGCGACTTGAATAATAATTACTGTACATGTCTCAAACTGCATCAATTTGTCATTTTCTTGTACAGGACATATATGGTCATATTTTTACGTTAAATTTTACAGGTCTACATGTTATATCATGTATGTTCATATATGTTTTTAAGAAAAAATTGCTTTTCACACGTCGTGTTGGTATCCGGTAAAAATTGAACATCTCGCAGCATTTTAAGTGCACTCGATGATCTCATGCTGATGCCACAGAGATCTGATGACAAGACGAATAAGACCTGGATTATCGGAGGAGACCGATCGAGCTCGTGCTACATCATGCTGCACAGCACAAGTGCAATGATGATGCATATGCAGCATGTACAATGCTACTCCTGGCAGACTTCGGATTGACGCCTGTCTTCAGCAGCAGCGGCCTTTAAAAAGGTGGCTCATCATGTCATAAAATTCAATACTGAGAGCTGCGACAACGAAACAAAAGCAATCCTGATCCATTGATCGATCCTCTCCAGTCTCCAGCGGCAGCAGCAGCAGCCACTGTACCAGGCCTATCCTCTGACACGGATCACTGGTTTGCTTAGACGGGGGAGAAGCAAGAATTGTGAAGAGACGGGGGAGAAGCAAGAACTGTGAAGTGCATTTTTACAGCTCTACTACAAAGTGACAGCTACGTTTTCGCCGCAGCAGGCCGGGTGAAAATTTTGTTCAGAAGTTACCAAGCCTAGCTTCATGCATCCGCTTCTACATAGTCAAGATGGAAGTTTCACTTTCAGCTAGATCTCTGCCATTGACATGGACGAGCTCACGCCGGTGTCGAGCTATGTTGCTCGTGGTGGAGGGTCGCCGCTCGGCATCGTCTGGGCGGCCTGCGCGGCGGCGGCGTTGTTGATGATGACGCTGGCCATGTGAGCGCCTGCCGCCGGCGAAGGCATCGCGTGCCCGGCGGTGGGCAGGCCGAACATGGGCGGCGCGCCGGGGATGATCGGGCAAGGGAACTGCTCGACGGCGACGACGCGCGGGTCGAACGCGCCCGCCACCATGCCGAACCCCGCCAGCCCCATGGCGCCGAGGTGATGGTGGTGGAAGTGCGCCATGGGGGGCATCTGCAGGTGCTGCATCGCCGCCGCCGGCAGCAGCATCGGCGGCACGCACAGCCCGGTCCCCATCGACATCATCTGCACCTGGAGCTGCAGAGTTTTCAGGTACTCGATGGCTTCCTCCAGCATCGACGCCTTGTCAATCTCCATGCACCGCAAAACAATGGATGTCATGTCACATTGTGCTCTCCTCAACTGAAGCAACTTTTTTTTTAGTTTTGTCGCGAGATTTTTGTGCTACCTTGTTGCAGTTGGGGATCAGTGCTTGCAGGGCTCGCATCTTCTCGTTGATCCGGTCCCTTCTCCTCTGCAATCTCATACCAATTTGCAATCAACCATTTGAAGTATATAAGGTGCGTGTGCATTGGAGGCAAGAAAAACTGGAGTACCCGCTCTGACATGTTGTGCACTTCGGCGGTGCGGCCGCGCTTCGCGCTCCTCGCCGCCGACCTCCTCAGCGCGCCGGGGCCGGCCTCGTCGTCGAGGTCCTGCAGAGACGAGTGCGTCTGTGTTTGCGTCAAGAAGCACAGGGATTGGATTAATGGCTGCGTGCTGGTGGAGATGCTTGCTTGCTTGCTTACCTCGTCCTCCTGACTGACCGACCACTCCGCGGCATGGTGGCCGCTCCTCTTCAGCTGGCTCCGGTCACCGTTGACGGAGCACACCGACGACGTCGTCGCCGGCGGCGGCTCGGGAGCCCTTGTTGCTTCCGGTTGCAACCTGTGAGTTAACGCTGCGGCTGTTTCTGCCTGCCGGATAGGGACGAGAGGCGCCGGAGCAGGAGGAGCGGCCGCCGTGATGCTCGACTCCTTGGGCGGCTGCAGCCATGCCATCCTCTGCTCCGAGAACAGCGGGGTACTCCTTAGCCGGTTCGTCGCCGCCGCCTGCACCACCGTCGACTCGACGGGGTTGCTCGCGGTCACCCTCTCGCCCGCCGGCGCCGGCCGCTGCAGGGGCCTCGAGAAGAAGCTGAAGTTCACGACTCCCTCGCCGCTCGGCCGAGGCGGCTGCTTGGGGACCGCAGGCTCCTGCGGCGGCACGACGACCGCGCCATGGGAGGGTCGACGGCGCTCCGGCATCTGTGCTCGCCACCGTAGCCGGCGCCGGAGCTGGGAGGTCGGCGTACCCGGCGGACAGCAAGCCGGGGCAGTACTCCGGGGGCAGCGGGGCCGTGTCGCAGTCGTCGTCCCCGTCGATGATGGTGTAATGCAACCACGGCACGGCATCGTCGTCCTCTTCGTCCTGTACCGGTAGGAGGAGGTCGCGCATCATCGCCGTGGTCGACGCGGGGTGCTTGACGAGCTCCTGCGCCCTGCTGGTGCCGGCGGCGCTGCAGGCGAAAGGCGGGAACAAGGGTGGCGGCGCCGTCCGCCGGAGCGCCGGCCCGTTCTCCCACAGCAGCTCCGCCAGCTCGTTCCCCGGCCCGCTCCTACGCATCAGCATCATCGTCAGCTATATAAAGCTAGCTATAGCAATGGCGAATCAAGAACCAACAAGTCCAAGAAGAAAGAAAGCGTACTACGCCGGCATGCAAGAACTCACATCCGCATGCAGCAGGTGACAAGTGGAGCTAGCTGGGTCGAGGCACGCACATACGTACGTCGCCGCGGTTGGTTGTCACGGATCACGAGCAGAGGAGGAGGAGCAGGGGAGAGAGGTGGACACCATGCGGGGTTGCCGTGGGCGAGAGGGAGATGGAGAAGAGAGAAGAGGAAGAGCGACGCGCCACCAAACTTAACGAGGTGTCGCCACTGATGCCACGGGTGGGGAGGATGGGCAGAGGGGAGCGGACGAAGTGGGGGCGCCCGCCATGCCAAGCGGTCGAATATATAGATGATGACGGGCAAGCTCGTGCTGCTAAGACCACGACCCGTTGTTTTTGCACTGTCTGCCCATCACTCCAGCGACGTGGACCTCTCCTACATAGATCTCAACTCTCTAAGACCTAGCCGGCCGGTCATTTACTCTATTTATGTCTGTCATCTTTGTACAGGGTTCATGCTAATATTTTCTCTATCTTTTCAATTTTATCACATGTCCCCGAATAGACTAGCCGGTCCATTTTAGCCGCATCTGCATCGTTGACGCCAAAAGTGAGAGCGGATCCGCTAACCTCCTCCTCTTCCGCCACCCTCCCATTGTGCCCCATAGCCCGCGGTGGTACATATGTCACCTACCGCTGACGAAAGCGGCGTCGTCTTGGGACCCGCGCTATATGTAGTGTATATAATAATTTTAAAAATATAACTGTAATTAAGTAAGTAAATAACTAAATGAATAAATAATTAATAGGTATACTGTATATAGAATCAACATGAACAACATAATGTGATTTGTCTACTGTTCCGTATATGGTTAATTCTTCATTCTCGGGTATTCTCTCTTTCTGATCCTGCTTTAGTCCTCGGCTCATTACTATCGTGTCATATTTATAAAAAGAACCAAATACAGATAAGTCTAGGCTCAATAGATGCGAGCTAGAAGAAAAGGAAATTAAATCTAGATGTAGGGTTACAAAAGGGGTTTGTTGGTAAGGGTATTAGGAATATGATTTAGGTTAAACAGAGTGAAGAAATAGATTTGGGACGTCGAAACAATCAAAATGGGTATATATAGTGTTTTTCGAAATTCAGGTAATAATAACAAGGTACTATTCACTATGGGTTGGGTTGTGAACAGTTCTAAACTTGCTAAGCATTTTTTACACAGGTCAGGTGAACAGTACCAAACCTAGTATGAATACTATCGAGTTGATTGCTATTCACTATGGATTGGGGCAAGTGAACAGTCATTAAACCGTTAGTTACCGCTAGATCTCAACCGTTCACACTAGATCCAACGGCTTCCAATTGACCATGTCATAAAGAATGATGTGGCCTCACGAGAGAGTAGCATTCCTAGCTGCTTTCTATATAATAGATTCAGTAAACCTTAGTCATTGAAGCATCATCAGAGACAAAGACGAAGACGATTGTGCATGAACCGCGATCGATGACAAAGACGGAGGCGATGGTGCACGAACCGTGATCGATGCACATTAAAAGGTTAAAAGAAAAAGTGAAATCCCTAAAAAGAAATATTCGAGCGTCTGCATAGCAAACCATTAATGTTTGTTCTCGTTAGTTGTGAGCCTTTCCCGGTCAAATTTGAAATTAACCAGTTTACGGCTTTGAATCTCCCGCGTGCTTTTGTCCCGACGGTTTACCCATTTTCAATCGAATGGAAATGCATGGTTCAGGTACTCGATCACATGCCGTTCGTGTTATCCTCGAGAAGATAAGAATTGATTGATCGATGCATGGATGGATGGAGGTTGCAGGGACCCAGACTTGACATCCATGTGTATCCATGTCGACCATTGTTTTTGACCCGAATATATATGTCGACCAATCTTTACGTGTAGCATATCTCCTTTAGCCATCGTGTCAGATATTTGGGTATCTATCGGCGTGTAAAGATGCCAGTGTGTATGCTAGGACACCTCAAGGAGTAATTAAGTACTTCCTTCGTCTGCAAATGTAAGACAGGCATAGAATTTAAAATTTAATTTTAACCAACAATTAAGCTAATAATATTAAATTATATAATACAAAGTAATATCATTTGAAAATACGTTTTAATATGAATCCAATGGTACCACTACTATATCATATAATTAAATAGTATTAGTTTAATTATTGATTAAAATTAGATCTTAAATTTTATACACGTTTTATATTTGTGAACGGAAAGAGTAGCTTCAAATGATCAATGATAAATACGTGAATGAATGGTTATGGGAAGTCCTAACAAGGAGGAAGCTGCAAGTGTCCTGCAAAGCTGCTTCCCTTCACATGCACATCTGTGCCATGCATGACATGCTACCAATAATTGACGACGAGTGAAAAATAGTATTTGTTTTGGTGGCCTCCACTTGTTAATACAATATTAGATCATATCCTCTTCCTGTCACAGCTTCGTGTCACGACTTAAGTCGTTTTAAAATCTATCAAAATTAAAATATTTTTATATTTGATCACGGACGTAAAAGAATTTATCAATATCTACAACTAATTAATATTACTAGATTTATTATAAATAAATTTTCATATTTATACTTATTTTTATTTGAGATGATATATTTTCACAAAAATTAATAGTTAAAATGTCACTTTAAAGACCATAATAAATATCTAAACGACTTATACTACAACATGAAGGCAGTACAAATGAAGTGTCTTATATGGATATATAGCTAATATACTACAACTACCAGTTGTTATAGAAAATGTTGTTGTAGTTATATATGTTTCCAATCCTTAAAACAGAATTGGTGTCGTCCTTTGATGCCCATGCAAGATTTCTTTGGTTGCTTTGTTTTAATAAGATATTGGTGGTCGCCTATCAGGGTATGGTGCTCTTATGTCGGCTCTCTTTTGTTTCGTATTGGAGCTCGGTGCATGGGGAGTGCTGAAGAGAGACCAGTCGGAAGCCGTTTAGAAAAACATGTCACATGTTTTTAAACCGTCCGTGAATAAAAATATACCATGGTTCTTTTGTTTTTAGAAAGCTTCATCATAAGCAACTTTTAAATGGAACTGTCTATAATGTATAACTTATCATAAACAGTTCTATTTTAGAACCACCTATAATATATAGGGAATTTTATGACAATGCCACTAGTCTCAGCTGTAACTCGTTCTATGCCATTGCTTTGGGGTATTTATGAAAATGCCATCGGTCTGTTAGTTCCTTTTTCGTTTTTGCCATTTAGAGCAGTTACCGTTGGTTGCCCTATTTTGTTTCCTAAAATACCCTCCGGCTTGAGGGAGTAATTACGGCCGGTTGCCACCGCGTGCCCTCCGGCCCCTCACCCCGCACTCCTCTCTCCCGAAAGCCCCCGCACTCGCGCCTCCACCCGCCCCCCTGCCCCGCCAGCGGCCAGATCCCGCTGCCACCGCCACCGCCACCGGCCCCGCTCCCCTGCCCTCCTACTCCTCCTCCGGTCCCCGCCGCCATCCTCCCTCCCCCGTGGCCGCGCTCGAGCGCGGGCGGATACGCCTCCACCCGCCCCCCTGCCCTCCTCCGCCAGCGGCCAGATCCCGTCGCCACCGGCCCCGCTCCCCTGCCCTCCTCCTCCTCCGGCCCGACGCCATCCTCCCTCCCCCGTGGCCGCGCTCGAGCGCGCCCATCCGCCCGCGCCAGATCCGGAGCGCCGCCGGCTTCCACCGTCCAAGCGCCGCCCCTCCTCAACGCCTCCTCCATCCGAGCATCATCCCGAGCCCACAGATCTCGGCCGGGCACCGACCTCGACCGGCCGCCCGTCCTCCACCGGCCGTCGGTCCGAGCCCCCTCCTCCTTCCCGGCCCGCAACCGAGCTCCACCGTCCCGAGCCCTCCGCCACCGACCCCCACCGACCTCCCGCCCTCCACCGACCGGCCGTTGCCCCGAGCACCCTCCAGCTCGGAAAGGGCAGGGTCAGTAGAAGGGCATTTTCGGAATCAAAATTGGCTATTGACCTTTGACCAAACGGTAATGGCTGTACAGGACAAAAACGAAAATGAACTAACAGACCAGTGACATTTTCATAAATACCCCAAAAGCAATGGCATAAAACGAATTGCAGCTGAGACTAGTGGCATTGTCATAAAATTCCCTAATATATATGTATTTTAGAGTGCAAAAAAAAGACATGTCTAGCTTAATGAAATGCTAGCTATGACTTCTTTCTATTAATTAGTCAAATGAATCTAGTTAACACAGCTATATTACTCAGAATACGATTTACTCCTGCTGATATGATTCCACACCTTATAAGGACTACACAGTTAAGAGGATGCAAATGATAGAAGTAGTCATGCTAAGAACCAAATGTACATGGAAATTACTGCAACAGTTACATGTCTCAAAACTAGATCAACCGAAGGAGAAAGGGTTAACATTTGAAGAAAAGATACTGAGTTACTGACATATATACTTGAAGACAAGAACCCAAGCTAGATGAGGATTGTATTTACCATCAGCAAACAATTTAACACCTATGATCTAAAGTTAATCAAGTATAGAAAATGCTTATTGGAAAGGAACCTCGGTCTCTAGAAATTGTACTTCTCGTGAAATTCACGGCACCTTAGCAATCATCATTGCAGACTTAGCAGCTTGATGATAAACCTTGCAAAACTAAAAATATAAATAAGAAAGACAATACATATATTTGTCCTTAGGAAATATAAGATTTGGCACCAGTACTGAACACACAATGAATTTTTTTGCCAAAGAAGCTAAAATACAAGACAAAAGTTTAGCAGAACTCGAGCCTGTTGCGTACCTTGGTCAGATTCATTTTCTTGGGGTGTGGAGGAAGAGTTAGGCGCCGCTCAGGGTTGGGATAGAGGCTAGTAGAGGTAGAGGAGAGGGATACAGTGTTGTGGAGGGGAAAAACTACATGTGACCAGACTTGGGGTGTTCCATCGGCGTGCCTCCATGCCGATCCTATCGGCTGATGGATTTGACGTCGGTGTCAGCAGCAGCCGCGGCGTCTGTTATAGCAGATTTGTGTCACGGACCCGGGAATCACATATGATTAGGGGAACGAACGGTCGCCAGAGGCCGAAGGACCAGTCGACCTGGTGGCACGGTACCTGCGCCGTGCACACCGAGGCGGAGTGATCCAACACCTGACCAACGCAAGCCGGCCGGAAGCGACCAAACTTCCCAGAACCACATACGATTCCTTGATCCGGTGAAGGTTCAGAGTCGTTCCCGAATCCTACCACGACAAACAAGGTCGAAGGAGCCCGGCGATTCTACCCACACCCTAACCTAGCTCGGAAGCTAGTGGGTCGCTCGAAAGCCTGGTAGAACACGCCCACACCCTGCCTGGCCGGCACAGCATCTCAGCCAGCGGGTCACTCAACCGATTCCTGCTCGACATAGTAAAAAGGGGAACAACCGTAACCCTTCACGGCCTACCCATACACTTCATATCATACACGCAGTGTGTGTGGGCAGCCCGAATAACAACTCGGATATCACAATAAAGCACTAATTACGATAATAAACTAACTGTCCACGTCGGACTTTAAAATTACATCAGTCGGTCATAACCGGAAACATATCCGAGTACGGAGTAATTAAACGACAGCGGAAGAATAGTAAATGAGTCCCACAGCGGCGCATTGACCGCTGACCCAAAAGCCACAAAAGTCCCTGAATCGATAGCCAACCAAGGAAACCGGAAGCTAGGCGATATTGTAGTAATCCTCGACCACTGGCTCACCTGCAATGATCTAGGAATATCCTAGGTGAGTACGAAGGTACTCACAAGACTTATTCGTGCTTGATTAGATGTCCTACACATACTAGTATAACCAAAAGTAAACATGGTGCAATTCTAGATAACAAGGCATAAACACACGAACAATTCACTAACAGAAGAACAATACATCAAACAGACCACTGCCAAACCAGATCCCATGCAACTTAATGGAGGAACGTGATGGTACTCACTAGTCACATGTGCAACTCAAATACAATTACGGTGGCTCTCACTTGCCATCCATCACCCAACTACTTGGGGGCAGAACATATCCCAAATTGACAATGAACCATCATGACCACACATTCATTTTATCTCTCGGACCATTACCGGCAACCGATCACCCTGAGTGTAAAGAGTGCCTTATCCCTTAGAGGCTATAAGGCTCCAAGGGTCTTAGTCTTATCTCAACTACACCCCAGCCTCGATGCCGCTAATGTCCACGCGTGACAAGGGGAGTTATCACGATGGATTTACGTCAAGGTTGGTATCGCGACAACTTCTTCCTCCGGTCGCAACAATCTGGGTCCAAATGATACCAACTTTATCCATTGGACACTTTCCCTTCGGCTCTCACATCTCACCTTAGTGGGTTCAAATAATTAGTGCATCAGGTTAATTCGACCATAGCTAGACATAACTTACAGCACACCCTAATCATGCTAGTTGAACCGAACTCAATCACAAGGTACAAGTGACGATACAAACATCAACATATGGATAAATAAAAACAGATACTGAACAATTAAAAGATGCAACAAGCTCTGCTTGCCTTGGTCGTAGAATTCCTGATCTTGCGTGAGGTCGTGAGCCTGGTGGTCTACCTCTTCGAGTCCTGTTGCGAACGATTTGAAGTGCCGGAAAGAAACGGTAAAAGAAAACCATAAGACTCAGCATGTATGCATGATGAATGGACAATGCTAGATGTAGGTGTCTACGGTGGTGTGCGGATGTGTATAACTCTAGGTGGCTAACATAATTCGTAGTTCAGGTTTAACTCACTCCTGGTTATTCCAGCATGCATGCATGTCATTTTTACGGTGTAGCAGGTATTTAGGGTTAACGCCGTTAGTGGCGGAAAGGGTGACGAGGTTGAATAGGTTGGTATTGTGAAAGTAAGGCGAAGCAGGGGTTCGACGCACTTGAAACCTCCTGAGGCGGAGCTACGATCTGTCGAATTAGGGTTTTGTGCCGATATGGGATAATAGGAACTAGCGAGTGCTTTAGTGGGTGATACATGATGAACCTAGGTACTGGTCCTACCAAATGTGCATGTTAAGGTTCATACGGTATTGGGTTAGGGTTACATTGTGGAGCTATCGTGCATGCGTGCCCACTGGGGTAGTGTCGTATTAGGGCTAAAGGTGGTGCTTAGTAGGCGATCACCTTACAAAGGTTGATATCTCAAAAGTATGCGAGGACGCGAACCTAATACCACTGAACTCAATGGAATCGAAGTTATCGTCGTCGCATTAGGGTTTATCGATCGTGACATCAGAGAAGTGGTAAATCCTACATATCTTACTGTGCATGTGCTCAAAATTAACTTTTGATTCATCCAGATTGTAGGGAATTTCATAAGCTTTCCAAATATATAAAATTTATCAAATTTGGACTTACGGTTTGAAAGTTATGAATGTTTGAAATTTTAAACAAAAACTAACCCTAAACAGTCGAAACCCTAAATGCTAGGTACACCCGAAATCAACCCAACCTCTCTCTGCCACGCAAACGACCCTGCTAAACCCACCCGAGTGCCTACCCCATAAACCTAACTCATAACCGCACCCACTGACGGGTGGGACCTACTTGTCAGCCGAAGAGGGGCTCATTAGCTCACCCGGGCTTGACACGTGCCCCTCCCCTTTCCCTCTACTCACTCTCTCCTCTCCTCTCTCGGTTCCGGCCGGAGAGGCGGCCCTGGCGGCGGAGCTCTCACCGGAGTCTCGCCGGAGACGCTCTACACGACGGCTAGGGCACGAGGGTGGCTCGGGAAAGCAGCCAGGGGCTTCTGGAGCTCACCTCGGAGGCAACGGGCTATCGGAGAGATGGCGCCGAGGTCGGGGGCGGGCTGTCGACGGCGGGGAACGGCGGGGTGGCTCGGTCGCCGGCGTGGAGGTGCTTCGGGGCTTGGATCTGCAGTGAGGAGGAGATGGGGTGATTAGGGGAAGAGAGAAGAAGCTCGGGGGAGAGGAGATCGAGCTCGGGAGGCACCGGAGTAGCCGAGCGATCTCGCCGGAGTAGTGGCTGACGTCGGGGAAGACCACCGCGGCGAGGAGCTAGGGCAGCCGAGCAAAGGGGAGCTAGATCTAGGGTTGGGGAGCAGGGGGAGAGCGAGGTGGAGCTGTCGGGATGGGTATTTATGGGGCGGCGGCGGGCTTCGGACAGCGCCGGTCGGGAGCGGGGCACCGCCCTCGTCGGCGTACCGGCGGCCGGGACGTGGCGGGGCGGCCTGGCAGGCGGGCCCCACGCGCGCAGCGGGAGAGAGAGACCTCGTGGGCTGAGAAAACGGGCCGGCCGAGTTTCGGCCCAGCACCCTTTTGGGTTTTAGAATCCTTTTTAATTATTTGAATTCCAGGACAGTTCTTCACGTCATTTTATGTTTCAAAATAGCTCCAAAATTTCTGAAATTTTTACAGGGCACTCAAAAGATTATTTGGGATCTACTGGAAGGATTTGAATTGATTTGGGCACTGTTTGGTCTAGGTTTACATTCAAATCCCGATTAGGGCTTGATTCGAGTTTGAACTGTAGCTAGGCTTTAAATATCCCCAAAAATTTTGAGATTTGGCAAGGAGCTAGGGTTCTTCCCTTTGAGGCTATTTATGGAGTTTGGGGACTTTTCATCTACCAGAGATTGCTCTATTCTCTCAACCCTAATTCTAGCTCTCTGTAGGGTTTGAATTCGGAGTCCCGATTGAGCTATCATTTCATGCAGCTTTAGGGTTGACCCCATTTCAAATCAAACTTCAAGTAGGACTTCGAAGTAGATCTGAAATGCAATTGGGTCCTAAACCCTTCCAAAATCTCTAATACCTAAGTGGAACTAGGGTTTGCATAATCGAGGCTAAACAATATTGTTTTGCAACTCTTCATCCACCGGGGCTTGACCTAGTCGATCCATTATGATTTGGTCCTCCTTCTCCCAAATGTTTCCTAACCCTAAGTTTGAATGACGATGCAAGAGGGCTCGGGATAAGGAATCCGGGAAGAAAAGAGGAAAGGTTCGTGTGAGGGGATTCATCGACGGGATCACCGATCACTTCACATGCTAATGTTAGAGTTGCTATCTGACACTTCAAACAAGTTGATTGGTGTTTGCGAGGTTATCCGCTGAGGATGAGATATGTACATATTCTATAAAGCTTCCTATTATTGTATTGTAGTTTAAATAGGGTGTGTGTGTGGGTGTTTACGTGCATGAATATGATGACATGTATGCATGGATGCGAGACAAACCCTAATTATCGAATCTGGGTATTACAATCTGATAGCCTCTGACGGGGCCACTAGATCTGGTGACGGGGACACCACATCTGGGAGGGGTGCCCGTCTGCACCGGGGATGAAACCGAGGGCCGCCGGAGATGCACATGGCCGGAGACGAGGGCGTGCCGCTCTCCTCCTTGGCAGTGGCGGGACCACCAGATCCAGCAACTTGGGACACCGGATCTGGGGGGCGCCCGCCTTCACTTGCCGGTGATGAAGTCGAGGCCTGCCGGAGATGCGCGCGGCTGGAGACGAGGTGCAGCGGCTCTCCTCCTTGACGGTGATGAAGCCGAAGGTCACCAAAGACGCACGCGTGGCCCTGAGGTCGTCCCGGCTAGATTTGTTGGTGATGGCCGCCCAAGAGGCCAGATTTGAGGTTGATGCAGTGCATGAGGGGAGAGGAAGGCCTGATCCGAGGCGGATCCAGTGAGGGAGGGTGTTTCTGAGGTCCATGCGTTGTGGGAAGAGAGAGAGCCAGGGCTGGAGAGGGAGGGTGGGATGTGGTGAAAGAGGGGAGAGGGAGTGCATCATTGCGTGCTAGGGAGGATGAGGGGGTCGAGAGGAGTGGAGGGCGGAGGGGGTATAGGCGGGACAAGGTTAGGTATAGGGTTTCGATCGAAGGTTAAGTATTATCGATCATGGGCTGACCCAAGAGTCATGGGGACGATTTTCCAAAAAAATATTGTCGGTATACGTTCATAGATGAGTTTTTTCTAAACCGTCTATGATAGGATTTAGTATTGTAAATGGTTTAAAAAGACCACCTTTGATGATATTACAAATATTTTTAAAAAAACCGCTTATAATGAGTAGGTTATTACAGGTTGTTTTCTAAAACCGTCTATGATATCTATTTTTGTAAAAACTGTTTATGAATAATCCTATTATAGATGATTTTTAGTTAATTGTTTATGATTAAAAGTCTTATATGATTATTTTTATAATAGTGCTTAATAATTATACCATAACTAGCTAAGATCTTATGCATATATGGAAGCGCTTAAATTCTCTAGAGAATGAGGCAAGTTGCACCTAAGGTTTTTAGACTTGGAAGGGAGAAAGAAGATGTATACACGTCACGTTGGTCACGTGGAAGGACCCTCTTGTGAAGTTGCGGCCACCTCCCGGGTTCACACCTGATTTGACTGCTTTCCAAGAAGGAGATATAGATACTTACCAGTATTTTCTTTTAAACTCGGACAACCTTTATTAGATTAGACCACCGTTACATCGTCCATCAAATAGAGAATAATAAAAGAAGACGGCCCGTCTAACCAGACATCTGGAAGAGCGATGCTGGCATGTCTAGCTAATTCATGTGCTACCATATTAGCTCCTCTGGAGCAATGCTTTCATAAATTGCGGGCGCTGCCATCACCGAAAAGCTATCTTGATATATGCATAGTATCAATTAATTGTCTGACAATCCGAATGAATAGTATTAACAAGCCCTTCCCCCTCTCCCCCTGAATTTTTTTAGGGCTTAAATTTTTCTTAACCACTCTCAATAATTAGTACCAGTACTAATTAATCTTTGTGTTAGTTGTGACCCTCCATGACTACTACTAGCCGCAGAATCATTACTCCGATCTTTTATATTTTTTGTAAAATTAACTTACTTTTAGTAATATATACTCCTTCCGTCTAGAAATGTAAGATATATTTTGTTGATTAAGACAAGACTCTGATCAATAATTACTGTATTAGTATATGATTTATGTGACATGTTATTGATATTATTATATTTGTATTGAAAATTACTTACTTATGATTATGATTTTGTATCACATATAGCGGATAGTAATATAGTAATTATTGGTTAAAGTTTTATCTTAACTAATGAAAATACGTCTTACATTTCTGGACAAAGAGAGTTATTCATAAGACCTCAACAATACAAGGAGCTTTTGCTCAGTACTTGAAGAGGAAATATAGCTACACCATCCAGCGTCTATATAAAACATTTAACTAGATTATTGTATTATCTACTCCGTACTAATTGATATAAACATTTAAGCATGGGTATTTCAACCAAGCAATGATGCTACGACAGGTACATTAACCTGTCCACAGCAAGAAAAATATATCTTCTGTTTTACTAAACGTCCTTAAACACCTACATTGTACATGTTTCTAGAAAAAAACTATATTACCAATATGTGATGTAGAATGAAAAATAATTGAATACATGGCCTAATTTAAGATTTAGTATGTGATCCTCAGTTTCTCAGGTACAAGAACTTTTCACATTGGTATCCACTCAACATGTCCAAGGTCAACATGTCTCAAGAGAGATAGCTATGTCAGAGAGATACACACTCTTAGCATCCGTGCAACACTGGGATCGCAATGGTGATGGTGACGATGATGAATATTGGAGCACGCCATGCATTTGATCTCCTCCAATAGGCATCGTCGTGGCACGTGCCGAAGTTACGTACGTGATGTTGATGGATGAGCCACCTTGAAAGATTAATGCGCGCACTAGACTGCATGCCAACTATAAGGCGAATGCTACATAGCATCGATCTGACGATCTGAATTTCCGATCGGTCGTCTCTTCGAATCCCATTTAATTAAGTAGATTTAAATCATCTGACGTTGCAACATAAATCTTTATATATAATATTTTCTATTTATGTAACATCGTTATAATATATTTTTTTGCAGTGCAATAAAAACGTAAAAAAAGTTAGCAACATTTTAAACAAAGATATACAATAAATTTTGTATGTATCCAAAAAATCAGGACAACAAAATCATATGAAAATAATCGGATATATGCAACATCGAAGGACGTTGCTAAAAGCAACACGTGCATACCTAGTCTTATAGCGTGCACACCTAGTCTTTGCTATAGAACAAAAAATAGTTGAAAAACTTTCTTTTCCAGTACGATTGCAGGTTTTCTCTTGTATATAGTTGTCGTTGCTTTCTGTGCCCAGCACAAGCCAGTGGACCACCCAAGTTATGTTTCAAAAAAGCAATTCAGTACGACATAAAAAACAAGTTAAACAAATGGAAGAAGCAACTCGCACAAAACTGATAAAGCAACTTGCCCGTCGAGTAAGAATAGTAAGACAGCTTAGCAAGAACACACTTGAAAGAAAATCATAGAAGAGCAAAAAAAGAAAATCATAAAAGAGCAAAAGAAAAGAAAGACTTACACACATTAGGAAAAGCAGCTCGCACGAAAATAAAAAAATTAAGCGCTCAACCACACTTGGAAAAAAAAGCAAGTCCCATAATATACCTAAAATAAAATAAGCAATTCCATATGGTAAAAAGCAATATACCTAACAAAATAAGCACTTCAATCCATCGAAAAAGCAATATACCTGAAAGCAATCATTTAAAAAAGTCGATATGCCTAAAAACATAAGCAATTCGATGAGATAAAAGACAATATCTGTTGAGATAGCAGTATACAAAAAGCGAAAATTTGATCCAGCGATATAGCAATATACGTAGAAGATAAGCAATTCGATCCATAGAAAATAAATGTATCTAAATAATAAGTAGTTTATATCCGCTGAAAAAGCAATACCTAAAAATTAAGAAACACGATTGTCGGCGTAGAGACGCCTCTAGCGGTGGTCCGGTTGGATCCCCTTTGGGATTCGGCCGGGGGCGCAGTAGAGTTCTTCTTGTGAGCCGGTGACGGATCGAGAGGGGGATGGATTTGATGCAAAAGACGCAGAGGATTTACCCAGGTTCAGGCCACCCGGAGGTGTAAAACCCTACGTCCTGCTTGGGTGTGTGTATTGATTTATCCGGGATTACAAAGGCTATCCTGCTTACAAGAAGGGTTCTTCTCCCAGAGCTCTGGCCCTAGCGTTCTCGCTAAGGAACCAGCCGGAGAAGAGAGCAAATGAGAGTATAGTTGAGAAGATATTCAGCTAACCAATTAGCCAACCAACGAATGAACCAACCCTTTGTATGGCCTTGGTCCTCCCCTTATATACTCGGGGGGTTTCCACAGCGGCCAGAGGGCTCTACCGGCGATGTGGGCGCAGCAGGGCGACCCACGCCTTTCATTTAATGCGCGGCATCGATTTCCGCGCCGGGTGTCTTCTCGCCGTCCTTCCGAACATGGCTCCTGACACCTTTGTGCCCGATGGGTCCCGCAAATAGAGACTTACCGGGCTTCTTCTGACAGAGTGGGTGAAACACCCGCTCCTGGGCCCCGTGTGTCAGCGACCAAACCCGCGCACCGGGGCGCGCGGTGACGCGACCCAAGGGGGCAAAAAGGGTGACAGCGACAGGGGCGTGCGGTGCGGCGCGCCCGGTCGGTCAACAAAGCTGTCAGACGGACCCATCATTAGGCGGAAGGTGATAGGCAACGGAACCTATCGCCTGAGCGGGTGGGGCCCAGCCTGACCGTCATCATGCCCTCATAGGGCTTAGGATTCCTTGTCGAAATGACAGGCATTAAATGCCTCTGCCAGGGCTGAGGCTTGCGGGAGAAGCTAACCGCTCGATGACATGCTCAGAGGTGGGCCCCACGGGGGGACCTGACGGCCCCGAGCTCTACGTCCCCGAGCAGCTCCTTCAAATGGGAGGGGTGCCAGCTGTCCCAGGCCGCCCCCGAGTGACCTCGAGCGCTCGGGGAGCGCTCGTTGGGGGATCGCTCGGGGCCCCTACGGGCGGAGCTCCAGGAGGAGCGCTCGGGGGAATGCCCCGAGCGCTCCCCTGGGGCCCACGCACCCGGGGACGCCGGACACTCGGGGACGGGCCCCGAGTGCCCTCTCGATTTCTGAGCCTTGGGCTCTCGGGAGCCCAAGGCCCTTCTACATGGTTGCACGCGGGCGCGGCGCTCGGGGGAGGACCCCGAGCGTTCGGGCTTGAGCGCCGGACCCACTTCGCTGCCGGGGCGGGGTCTACACCGATCCGACCGCCACGTGGCTCGCTCCGCGGCACCTGGTTGGCCTCCGCTGGCGGTTTGGGGGACCCTAGGCCCCATTCCGCCAACAACGATCTGGCCAAAAACTAATATATATGAAAATCCACCAAAAAAAAGCAATTCAATCAGGCAAAAAACATAAGACAAGAAAATTTTAAGCAATTTAGTCTAACAAAGAGCAACATATATGTTAATTAAGCAATCCATCCCCCGAATAAGCAATATACCTGCAATGGTAAGGTGAAAAAGCAACATACAAGAAAAGTTTAAACAATCTCATTTGTCAAAAAAGCACAACACAAGCAACTTATCCCAAAATAAAGAAATATACTTGAAAATTTAGCAATTCAATTCAATGAGAAAGCAACATATATATTTTATGTAGTTCTTAGGTGCAAACACGTGATGATGTGAACATATGCAGTGCACAGCTCAACCAACCAAAGGACCATCTTAGTGATAATCTGGATCAAACAGGGCTCAATGTCTCCATCACGTCGTGGTTGAGAGCCACTGTGCAAGGCTCCTTGTCACTCGCTCTCCGTGAGCACCCTTATCGCACAAACAGCAAAGCCCCCCTTCCCACCACCGTCAGCGGGTGTCACCGCTGCTGCCTGGACCATCGGCATAGGTGGCGACCTCTCCTTCGCAGCCTTCCTCTTGGTAAAGGAGTCAATGAAATGGTCAAGCGTTATCTGTTGTGCGCCGCCCACCGAGGGAACGAGGCACGACAGTGCTACCGCCAAGGGCCCATGAAGTGGCATCGTCCGGGAGGTAATGGGACATGGCAGTGCTGCCAGCGAGGGCTGGGATGGCAATGCCGAGGTTGAGATGGTTGTGGAGGTGAGGGCGGAGGCGCTATCCATCTCTTAAACAGCCGCCTCCCAGTCGAAGCCCTGAAGTTAGGGTTTAGAGAAAGGGGACGTGAGCACGTAGACATGAGGAGGAGGAAGGGGAGAATGGGAGGGCGGCGCACTTACATCATCGTCGTCGATAGTGATGACGGGAGGAGGGGACGGTGGTGGCACGGCCATTTGCACGACTCGGTTTGGCATGGACGCTTCGAGAAGGTTCGAGAAGGTTGGGGAATTGGGGACTTAGCAGAGAAGGTGTGTGTGATTTGGACGTGGATCTATCCAAGTGAGTGTCTATAGATGTCATGCAGTGGCCACCAAACCATCCAAAGGTTCCGCATGCGTGCATGCTAGAGAGCAAATGCGTGCACTCGCAGAAACTAGGCTTTCCACAAAAATTAACTTATACAACATAAGAATTTCACATATGCTACATGCAAATTTCATGTGTGCAACATGCAAGAACATATGCAACAACCAGGGGCATATGCCTTCACCATGAGATCGGGCCAGCAGCCTCCTCAACTCGAGGTCTGGTGTGGGCTTCTGCAGGAGCTCCATCGTGAGATCAGGCAGCAGCCTCCGTGAGCTCCATCCCGAGCACATCAAGGTCCATTGGAAGGAGAAGGCTCCGAGGGGGAAGAAGAGATGGCCCAAGAGAGGTGGAGGCGGAGGTGGAGAAAGCCCTATGGAAGAAGGGGGAGAGGAGGAGGAGGAGGAGGAGCGTTTGGAAGCGGAGCATGAGTCGCACGAGAGTAGAGAAAAGAAAGAAGCAAAGGAGATGGCCGATTCTTTGATGTGTCGATCAACCTAAAAAGAAAGACTTTTCCTAACTATAATGCTGTGAAATTTAACATCTGCCGATTTTGAAGATTTAGATTCTTAACGTATCCTGGAGTGCCCCGGTCGACCTAATTTGGCTTTGGTTTGTTCCTGATCTTTGTCCATCATTGCTCATAATATTTATGTGATAAACTCCTAATTTAAAAATATATATAACTCGGTGGTTCTGGGTTAGGTTTAGCATAAATAATCTATAATTTGGCTTCTTCTTAACAATTTGTTGCACGGGAAACAAGAGTTAATATACATCAATATTGAGCGCCAACACCTATAGCATGAAAAATTTCCTCAAAACCATGACGATCTTTTTTGGAAAAAATGTTGAACACCTTGAGCTATAGTATGGCAAAAAGTACGGAATTTTGGTCGTACTAGTGTGTGTGTGTATATATATACATGATCGTGACTGCCCATAGCATGGAAATTTGAAGGATTTTCTTTCCAAATTGATCCTTTCTTAGGGTGCTACTGACTATCCTTAAGTGAGTGTGCTCCTACAATGATGTTCCCCTTTCCTTCCGTCGTTTTCACCAGGGGCACTGAATGGGGAAAATATCAAATCCAAGAAACAAAGCAAAACACAAGAAAACAAACTGTTTGATATGAGAGAATTACAAATTATACATATTTAACGTGATTAAACATCAATTAGATACAGATACATATAACACATACCATCAGTTAACATCACAACTTCATATGAAGTAAATAAGACCAATAGCACATTATTCGCAAGCATATCATGCATCCACAGGTGCGACTGATGTGAAGCTAATATCTCCTCCTCACTTCTCCATACTGGCAAGTGGATGAGTAGGAGGAGGAGGAGGTTCTATGAAGGAAGAGAGAGAGGAGGATGGAGAGGAGCAGCTAGATGGAGCGTTTGGAAGGGTAGCATGGGTCCAAAGAGGGATAGAGAAAATAAAACAACAAAGGTGGCGGCGTGTCGATCAGGTGATGGAAAAACTTCCCTATTATAATACTGTGAAATTAAACATCGGTCTGATCTCAGAGATTTAGATTCTTAGCAAGAGTTGCCCTAGTTAGCCCAATTTGGCTCTGTTATGCTCCTAATCATTGATGATAATATATCTGCAATAAACTCCTAGAAAAAGTTTGAAAATACAGTATATAATCCATAGTTTGGCAGCTTCTTGTAACATCCTCGATTTTACGGGCTTGAATTTTTTTTAAAAGGAAAGAGGATGTGCAACTAAGTATTATGCTAATATGTATTTTATTGGATTTTATTTCAAATTAATTCAACTATATGAATTAATTTGAGAGCAATAGGAATGTTTTTGATTTTTCAAATTGATCATCATTTTAAAATTTGCTTCAAAAGTATTTTTATTGAGTTGCCCATGCTCAATTTGATTTATTGGAATTTTTTCAGAATTTCTAGAAGCCATTTGCTATTTTTAAAGCTCTCAATTGATTTTCTGCTATTTTTAAATTCGAAAATGATTTTTTCTTTAATTTTAAAGTCTCGTGGGCCAAAGGGCCCAATTCCTCTCTCTCCTGGGGCACCGCCTGCTCGCCACGCTGGCCCACCAGCCTTCCCGGCCCGCTCGGGTCGCCCTCCTCACCCGGCCTCCCGCCTGGGCCGCCTGGGCCGGAAGCCTAGCCGCCCCGGTCTGCTCCCCCCTCCGCCTCCTAGGCCGCCGCCCCCTCCTCTTGGGCCGGCCCAGCCCAAGCCGCCTCCCTCCCGTCTGGGCCGAGCCAGGCCAGGCCGGCCAGGCCGGCCCATTCGGCTGCCAGGCCGCCTCCCCTAGGCTCCCCTAGGCCAGGCCGCCTTGCCCTCTGCCCGGGCCCTGCAGGGCGGCGCCTTGGGCCGCCTTGGCAGGCCGGCCAGGGCGCGCACAGTAGCAGTGGCCGGTCGGCTGCTTGCCTCGCGCAAGCGCGCGTGCGTAACGCCCGTCGCCGGCCGATTAAGCCATTAATACCGGGATTTTTGCTCCCTTAATCCGATCGTTTAGTACCATTAATTGGTGGCTTTTCGTCTCCCCATTTCTCCTCTATAAAAGCCCCCTCATTCCTGTGTTTCTCCCATTTGCCTCCTCTCTAAAATTTCCTTCTCCACATCTTCTTCTTCCCCAACTCCAGCGAGCAATTCCAGCGACCACGACGCACCCCACACCGAGGAGCTGCTACTAGGAGCTTCCCCACGCCTTCGCGCATCTCCTACCGCAACAAATCGCGAGCTTCGTCCACTACACCGGCCGTACCGCGAGCTTCTTCTCCAACTCCAGCGATCTTCTTCTCTCCTCGGTTTCTCCACCCACGGTGAGTCTCTCTCCAATACCCTTCCGAGGTAGACTCCCATCAACCCCTAGATCAAAACCCCTCAACCAATTTTGGTCCATTATTCATCCATCTTGTGCAACCATGAGTTGATTTCATCCTAAACCCTTATGCTACAGTACACACTACAGTATTCACATGAACAGTACCAAGTGTACGCTAAACCCTATGTCATCTTCTGTCCAACTTTTTGAATCCATCTAATCTAGGTCCGATCTTCGAACTCAGTAGTACAATGGAATCGTTAGAACCCCATGAGTCCAATGGTGCGATTGGATTTTTAATCCGACCGCTAGATTTTGAATTATATTCGAATTTGCATGAAATTTGATCAAATTCTGAGATACCTTTGTACTGGATGATTATTTTGAAGTGATTTTTTTGTAGATTACTAGTATGCTAGAGAGTACTTCTGTAAATTTTCATAATTTTTTGACTAGTGTAGAATTTTCTGGAATTAAAATAAGCTTTATTTTAATTATTAAAAATAGAAATGCTCTCTGTTATTTATATTCAATTTTTGCCTAGGATCAGAGAACCCTAGAACTCATTTACTATGTGAACCAAAACATTTTTCCTGCAATGGTTTGAGCTATAAAAATCAGGATGTGCTCTAGGTTGATTTAAAATTGATATTTAAAATGTTGAATTGGCAATAGTGCCTTTATAAATCTGTTTTCGCCTTTAAAAATTCATGTCCAGTACCCAATAAATCATGTTATGTTATGTGAATGTTGTCAAGTCATGAGAACCCATTTAGCATAATTAAATAATGTTTTACAATGATTTTAGGGTAGATTTCATGCTTAGAATAATGGTTTTAATTATTTAAAATACATTTCCAGAACACTTTTAAATATGAAATGTCTCTGGAATTGGTATTATATCATGTTGACCCATTTGCATGATTTAATAATGTTACTTGTTATTTTCTACATAATTGTTACACTAGAAATGCTAGCAATTGCCCTAATTAATTAGTGTTCAGATTTAATATTATTGTTAAATCATTTTTGGTACTGTTATGGTACTGTAGAAACACCCTAAGTTGATCCATGCTTAATTAATTGATGCTAATGGTAGAGAGTAGCTTTTAGCTAAATTCTAGTCTTTAAATTAATAGAAAAGCATGTGTAAATATAGTTAGATGTGATAAATTTATTCTTTACTGCTATTAACCATTATAAATATTTAGGATTCACCTAAATATTTATTTGTGGTTAATTGTGAATTGTTTTACCTTTTTATCATGATTACTAGCATGTTAAGGTGTATATTGTGTGTATATATAAGAAAATCTATTCTAATACCCGGTAAGGGATATATGTTTTCTATATATGTTGTATTTATGGTTATGACCAATCCTAGAAGACCCATTCTTCTTCGCGATGACGCTATCGCGCCATTGTTCCATTCCACCTCATCTTACCTTCATCGTGCTTCTTCTCGTGTTGCTTTCTGAGTTATTCTTATTGAAATTGGTTATTTATTTGCTTGCTCTCATTTCGTTACGATGTTAGGGAGTGAAGAGACCGACCCGGCGATCGAAGTAGCAGAAGAAGAGGAGTACTACCACGAAGGCATGCCCCCTTTTCTTGATCATAGTTGATCCTATATTTTGAAGTCATTATATTTTATCTTTTTACAAACATGCATGCTGTTTTTAATCCAGTAGCTAGCGTGTCGATTGACACACCTTTTACCCCGTCCGCTTGTCGCCTTATTTACTTGATACCCTGAGTAGACTAATAAGTTTTATTCTGAATAGAGTAGGGATATGCTTAGCCATGCTTAAATACATTTTTAGGTTGTTTTGACTTGCCTCTACAGAGGAATGAATATCGGATCGATGATCCATGTTGAAACTTGATGTTGAGCTCGCTGAGCTAGGACCGGATGCTCGATAATTTCCTCTCTCTCTATTCTTCCTATTTTACTCTGGGTGAAACTTACCATCTAAAAGGTGCGGGCGACAGCTGGATCATGTGATGAAGGACCAATGGTCGTTCTTCGTGTGATGAAGAAGCCATTAGTTGTCCGTATCGAATAAGGCCGAAGTCTTGAAATTAGAGAATTGTGACAACAGTACGACCACATGCTATATGGGCAATGGCTTGGTCAAGTAGGTTAGTCAGCCTTTGGTGCCGATGTCGCCGTACCGCAGAAGGGGTGGACGTAGCTACGAGGACCCTCGGCATAGATGGGGGATCGAAGTGCGGGGATGTACTCTCGACTCCGAGTCAGACCCGGTGGGCATGTCACACCTTAGGAGTATCTAGCTAAAAGACCTCGTCACAATCTCCCTGTGTACTATGCTGGCGACGGCCAGTGGCATCAGGACGAGATTGTGTCATGTGGGTAAAGTGTACAAACTCTGCAGAGTAATAAACTAATCGATTAGCCGTGTCCATGGTTATGGACAGCACATGACTCATTCTTGATGAAAAGGACATGTCCCTCTCCCCCTTGCTACTTCCCTCTACCCCTTTGCTGATGAAACCTATGGCCGAGCTAAGGCAGGAGTTCCTTGCTCGAAGGTGTTGGTCGAGGACCACACGCTGAAAAAATACCCCTGATATTAAAAATTGTTTTATATCAAAATAATGTCTTCAAACCTACTACAATAATTGAAATCAAAAGTTTGCTTTACGCAACTAGGCCATAAAGGCTTCCTTTGAAGCCTTGCATATAGTATGGTAGGACCATCTGCCGCCAGGTGGCTTGCTGAGTACACGAAGTACTCATCGTGCATGTTTTGTTGTGGTGGTGTGCGGAGGAGTATGCTGAAGAAGGAGCTGATGAAGACTTCTTCTATGATGATCCCGAAGAATAGGTCGCGTGGCTTTCGTCAATTGCCTGTGGCACGGATGGAGCCGCTTCGCTTTTATTTTTCGCAGTTTCTTCTGATGTAATAATGTCGTTAAGACATGGAACTTTGTAAGCCATATGGTATATCGTACTCAAATTAATTTTTTTTTATCTTTGAATGTATGTAATGTTATTCATTTCGCCTGTATACCGTCAGCGTGATCCTGGACTGACGAGGATGTATACCCCGGGGGGGTCTAGTAGTTGAGATTAGACTCTCACACTTCTTACAAATTTGCACAGGAAATAAGAGTTAATACACGTCAGTAATGGGCGTCAACACCTCTAGCATGGAATATTCCCTCAAACCCATGAGTATTCTTTTCTCGAAAAAAATGCTGAACACCGTGAGCTATATTATGGCAAAAAGCACCGAATTTTGATCATACTAAAGTTTCCATATAATCTTGACTGCCCATATATAGCATGGAAGTTTGATGGATTTTTTTCTGAATAGATCCTTTCTTAGGGTATCACCGACTATCCTTCCGTGAGTGTGCTCCTACAATGATGTTCCCCTTTCCACCCGTCGTTTTGACCAGGGGAACCATCGAATGTGCAAGGACAAGAGGAAATAAGATACCTATTAATTGAACAGGGAAATATCAAATTCAAGAAACGAAGCAAATCATAAGAAAACAAACTATTTGATATGGCAAACTTACAAATTACATATATTTGACACGGTTAAACATCAATTGGATACGGATACATATAACTCGTATCATCCATTAACATCACAAATTCACATAAAATAAATAAAAATGACACCTCTTTATTCCCATGCATATCATGCATGCGTGGGTGCAACTAATGTGATGCTAATATTTCCGTCCTTTCTTCTCCATGTTAGTAGAGGAAATATGCAAGGAAGGAGATGACAAGGGCGGTAGGAGCGGCTGCCACGGCATTGGCGTCACTGGTGGCGGGGGCATCGGAGGCCATGACGGCGGTGGCCGAGGCGGCGACCATAAGGGCGGCAAGGGCCATCTTCTTCATCTCCATTGGTTGCGCTTCGAAGTACGGAGACCGACTGGCGGGGTTGGCTTATTCTTCTCTTTGTTGCGAGACGGAGTTTATTAGTTGAGCTCTTATTTAGCTTTATTACCAATGACTGGAAGAGGGTTTTATAGGCCGGGAGGGTGGGGTACGAGTGGTCAGGAGCAGAATTAGCTAGGATGATCGTTCCTTTTATTAGTTTTAGGATGGATGGAGAGGGTCAGAGGGAGGAAAAAAAAAGGCATGCACAAAGAGTGGATTTGCTACGACCTACGGTGGTAGCTGCACACCTACTAATTACCGTTGGATATTCATTGAGATCTGTGCGAGATTAGCTTCCATCATTTCACACTACCTCTAACAACCAATCTTAGTATTTGTTGCTTTTTGTATGCATGGGTCACGTTGGACAATCGAGCTGTAAGTTTTGCAAGGGGAGAGAGAGAGAGGGGAGTATGAGAAGATGATTTCTGTTAGAAAGGTAGAGGTTCTTGCATCATTATTTGCATGGTGTTGTGTTAGATTCATGTCATGCATTGTTATCTGCGGGAGAAAGGAGTAGATTCTTTTTATTTGGGGGGGAGAAAAGAGTAGATTTTTTTTTATTTGAAGTGGGGAATGCGAAGGTTACATAGCTATCTGAACTTTGGGCAATTGTCAATAAATAGTTATTGAAAGAACATAATTTTCAAATCAGTCAAGTTTGAACGTTATGGTACTGATATAGCGGACTCGGCTACGCCTGCGTCGACGCTCTTGTGTCAACTTCGGCTCCGCCTTGCGACCCTAACTGCTGCTGTATAATATAATGGACTCGGCTACGCCTCCATTGATGCTACCGCATCAACTTTGGCTCCGCGTCACAACCCTAACCGTTATGGTAGTAATGGAGCGGATTCGGCTATGCCTCTGTTGACGCTCCCGCGTCGCCTCGCAATCCTAACTGTTGTGGTAGTAACGGAGTGGACTTGGCTATGCCTCCATCGATGCTCTCGCGTCGACTTCGCCTCTGCCTCGCAACCCTAATTGTTGTGGTAGTAATGGAGCAGACTCAGCTATGCCTCCACCAATACTCCTGTGCCGACTTTGTCTCCACCTCGCAACCCTAACCGCGGTGTTAGTCATATAGCGGCCTCAGGTACACCTCTCTCGATGCTCTCGTGTCGACTTCATCTCCACCTCGCAACCCTAATCACGGTGGTAGTCGTGTAGCAGCCTCAGGTACGCCTCCCTCGATGCTCCCACGTCGACTTCGGCTCTGCCTCGCAATACTAACAGTTGTGGTATTAATATAGCGGATTCGGCTACGCCTCCGTCGATGAAGGCTCCGCCTCGTAGCCCTAATCGTTCTGGTAGTAATGTAGTGGACTTTGCTACGCCTCCGTCGATTCTACCGCATCGACTTCAGTTTCGTCTCGCAACCTTAACTGTTATGGTGGTGATGTAGGACTAAACTCGGCAGCCAAAACTTTAGGAGTACAGTTTACTACACGATTTGTGCATTTTCTAATAAAAATACAATCTCGTAAGCATTATTTGTATGGCAATGACTTCAAGAAGCATTATTCTAATAGACATGCAAGAAGAGAATCATCAGCCATTTCCCTTTCCAAATGATTCAGTATTGTCTCGTTCTGCACAAGGAACCATGCATGTAGGAGGTAACAGGATATGTTTTCTTTTCCATTCCTTTGCACTACGTAACGTACATAGGTTTGTTGCTAACGAGATTCTCTGCCGCCATGTGGAGTTCGTGCGGCGCGTGTGTAGCTGTTCACGGCGATAGCGTCAGGCATCCATATACATGCATGCCAAGTGGGCGGGCTGTTGTTGAGGTACGCCTAATTTCGTTTGGTTTTCCTGCTCCTCTTGTCTCCACCTCAAGACGCAGGTGGTCCGGTTCGGTCCATTGCCTCGCTGGACCGCTCCCGTTATCTGGCACCAAATGGGACAAGAGTCGGTTCGAATTAATCTCGGTCTAACAGAAAGTTATCCTCCTTTCCCGCGGGACGGCCCGTTAGTTCCGACTCACCTTTCCGTTCGCAAGCAACCAAGCACCAGTGAGCCACCACAGGCATCAGGGCCGCCGCCGCCACTACCCGTGCCCCATCTACCAGATAGCCCACTAGTCACCATGGCTTCTCCTAATTAAGCTTCTACTCCTGCTCGACACCTTCCTCCCAAGCTGCCTGCTCTAACTCCGGCAACGACGTCCTAGAGGGCGGCGGCTTCTTCCTCCCGGTGCTCTCACACCGTTCCTTCCCGGCTCCCACCCACGCGTAGTCCAGCCGCATCTGGGCGCGAACCGGCTGCAAGGGCGCCGGCGCTCAGCTCCACTACGCCACCGGCGACTGTGGCGGTCGGCTCTAGTACGGACTGCGGAGGCCACAGCGGCTCGGCGCCCGTGACGCTCGCGTAGGTCTCCCACCACCAGGGCAACGACCAGTAGTCCTTGTACGGCGTGAGAGTCCTGGACGGCTTCAACGCCGGCCTGTCCATGACCCTGCACGAGGTCCACGGCAACTGCCCGGCCCGTCGCCGAGAACCTGACCAAGATCTGCCCCAGTGAGCTGCAGCTGCGCCGTCATCGCATGCAAGCAGCAACTAGACGAGCGCGCCGACCCTAAGAACCTCTAGGTTCAGCAACTACCCTGTTGCTTGAGGTCCGGATCGACGTGCTCCTGTGAATTTTCAGTTGGGCCAGAGGTTCAGCAAGGAAGAATGGCATATTTGGCAGGCCGACTCCGGTCAATGCCGGATATAGCCGGGCTGTTCTCGCAATGACAAAAATAACAGGGCGACTCGCGGGACGAAGACACGTGGCTACCGTCGGATTGGCTCAGGGCGACGCACCGGAGTCGGACCCACCCGATACGACGACCCAGCGTCGGACCACCCGAGTCCGACATGCCAGCGTCGGATCCACCGAGTCCGACGCACATGGGAGGTCGGACCCAGGCACACACGAGTTTTTTTATTTCAATTTGATTTCCTCGATTTTTTAAAATCACGTATAAGTTTCAAAAAAATCTGAAAAAATTTATACCAGTTTATAATGGAATGAAGTATACACACGTAAATTTTCATAAAATAATATGCATTTTTGTGACCTGCGTAAAAAAAACAAATCGAATAGAAAAAAACTAAACTGTGCTACAGTGTTCGCGTCGGACTGCTACAGTGCGACACAGCACTGTAGCAGTCAGATGTGTCGCATTGTAGCAGTCCGACGCGAACACTGTAGCACAGTTTAATTTTTTTACCTTCCAATTTGTTTTTTTTACACAGGTCACAAAAATACATATTATTTTATGAAAATTTACGTGTGTATACTTCATTCCATTATAAACTGGTATGAATTTTTTCAGATTTTTTTGAAACTTATACGTGATTTTAAAAAATCGAGGAAATCAAATTGAAATAAAAAAAAACAGTGGAACAGCAAAAGAAAAATTGAACAGTGGAGTGTCGGACTCGGCCAGTCCGACGCGTCCGCCGTGAGTCGGACCCGAGCAGTCCGACGCGTCGACGTGAGTCGGATCCGGGCAGTCCGACGCGTCCGTGCGTCGCACTCGCGCGCTCCGACGCTCACGTGTCGGACTCACGTGTCGGACTCGGGCGCTCCGACGCCGCCGTGTCGCACCGGGTGGGTCCGACTGCCATGCGTTGCTCTGAGCAAATCCGATACTAGCCACATGTCGTGCGTCCCGCGTGTCGCCCTGTTATTTTTTGTCATTGCGAGAACAGCCCGGCTATATCTGGCATTGACCGGAGTCGGCCTGCCAAATATGCCATTCTTCCGTTCAGCAAAAGGGCCAAACCGGACCGCCGCCCTTGCATTTTGATCTCCACCGTACGTGTCGCCGCTAGCTGCCGTCTAAGCCACTGGCCGGCGGAGACTTCATACGTCGGTACCTGCGATCGAGCTCATGTCAATCATGTCAAGTGCAGATCTATAGAACGTTCGGCAAATTAATTAAACAAGTGAATCGCTAACAATTATTCGAGTGTTTTTTTTATCTTGGTTACTCCAATTTATCTGTCAGATTTTCTATTATAAAATAAGATGAGGGTAGCAGAGATTCATCGATGAAAATCTAAAGCTTTAGTATCCTGGCACGTGCAGCGCGTGCGACTTCACGTGCGAGGGTGGGCGCGAAAGTGCCAGGTCGATGTAGGATCGTTTTTCTCTGCATGGACCCTCGACGGCCGATCGACCGACGGAGACTTAGGCGGACGCGCGGAGAGATCGGAGATGGAGATGGAGATGGACGCATGTACAGCCAGGAATCTCTCCCGAACGTGTGGAGATAGCGGGTGGCACGTGCGGCGATGGGGACTAACGCATCCCCAACGGAACTCGAGGCGGACGAGGAGGGTACGTGGCACGTCCGACGCCGGCCGGAGCGCGAGGTTCTTTCCGTACGACTCGGCTGGGACGGCGATCGACGGCGACGGCGATGAATATTTCAGCGCGCCATGCATGGAATCTCTCCGGTGCATGTCGACGTCGCCGTGGCACGTGCGACAGTTACGTGATTGTGACGGACGGGCAGTTGCAAATTATGGGAGTTTCGATTAATTCATCGAGGGCAACGAGAAATCTCTCCGGTGGAAGGGGGTGGCACCGCCTCTGCCACGGGGTCGTCGGAGGGCGGTAGGTAGCTCGACGGGGGGCGGCGCGAATGCGTCCGGAGACGACTGGGACGGTGAGATCGAGTTCAACAAAGTTTGAGGTACGTTGGAGCTTTTACAATGTTAGTTGTGTAAGGTATAGTCATTTTACTGGAGATCAATAATGTGTGCACGTACAGTGAATTGATGCGCAAAGAGTAGTTTACAACGTGGACCATGCATATCATTGGTGCGTATTTTAATTATATACAACTACGCGAGAACTAAAATATAAAATGTAACAAATATATAAGAATAAATAGAGAAGGGAAGAATGAGAGCTTAGAGGGGGGTGTTGGTAGATGGATTATGCATGGGAGTTTGTATTTTAGTCACAATCATTTGTTTGGTACGTAATGGGAATCAAGTTTGTATTTTGGTCACAATCATTTGTTTGGTACCTAATGGGAATCACACGTGGGAATTTGAGAGATAAGTTTCTTCACCTGTTTTATTAGTAGGAAATCATGAAAAATTAAATTAGATATGATAATATTAAGTTATGATGAAGGGTTGAGATGTTCTCTAGAGAACAATTCTTCTCTAGAGAACAATTCATCTCTAGAGAATAATTAAATAATTCCCTCCCAGTTTTCACTGTCTCCCTATTATTAAAATGGTGGGATTTAAGACTCTCAACGCCTATGTCTTATCTCTTCTTAATTCTCATGCCCACGACCCCAAACTCCTGTTCACTCTTCTTAATTCCCTCCAATCAAAAACGTCATTTTAATAATAAGGGAGGAGTTGAGAATTCACAGGGAATTACACTTTAAAGAACATCTCAATCATTCATCCTAACTTATGTTGTAATCTTAAACAAGTTAGAAGCTAATTCCCATTGATTTTCTATCTCTCCTCCCATGCCTCATCCCACTACAAACTCCCTACTCAAAACTTCCATGCCCATTCCCAAAAGTTGCCAAATCATTAATTCACTCAATACGTATGGTATGCTGCTATATATGATGCACGTAAATGATTCATCGTTAGCCAACATTTCTTATTAGTTTTGCATGGTCAATAAATAATAATGTCGTGAACACGCCAGATCATATCTTCGGAGCTTTTGATTCTCAGTGGATCCCGGAGATATATCATAGATAGATAGCTTTTGATTCGCATCGTCCTAGAAGCGGAGGCGTGGCGCGGCGGCGGCCGCTCGTTGCCGGCGAGCTCCACGTGCTCAACGGGGCCACATGGCCGGCGCGCTGGACCATTGGACCACCGACCCGGTCGTCTTGTTCCGTCGACGCCACAGCCAGCTCGCGCCCACGACACCTTGTCCTTTGGCTCAGGTCTCTGCCATCTGTCTGGTCCGAACGCCCTGTTGCTGCATGCGTGTCACCTTGATTAACCATGTAGATGTAGAGTAAGCTTCGTTGTTGCTTTGTTGCGGTGTCCCGTAAGATCTCGTTGGTCACATGATTTTTTACTAGTTTCAGTAAAAGGTTAATGCCATGTAAAAAATGGATGTTTGGATCTTTTTGTCACGGTAGATGCTTATAATCAAAGAAAACGTGTTCGTCTCTCAACAATATTGGGTATAGTTTTTATATCCCTTTTATAAAAGGTTTACATTTTCTAAATGCGCTTTTGTACATTCCAAAACGATCTTAAATGAAGTGGTACCTATATATAGCCGTGTGTTGGTAACACATGATTAATTTCCATATAAAAATCCATAAATTTACTAACTAAGTTCAGAAATTTTAGAAAAAGTCAAAATAAGAAATATCCAAAAAAATGCACTGAAAAACATATGTTTTAAAAAATAAATTTCACAAATGGCAAAAACATGAATAAATCAAAACTCATAGAAAAACAGAACAATACCGCAAAGTAGAAAATTCGACGAAATTCGAATGTCCGGTTTTTGAAGTAATTTTTTATCTTCTAAATTTTCATTTTTTTTTCAGTTTTTCCATTTTTTAATAAACTAATGGAATATGGTGAAGGAAATTTTTGTTATGGCAAATACATGGTGAGGATCTAGCCTATAGGCAGGCGCCACATCATTCAAAACCGTTTCGGAATAGATAAAATCACTTTGAGATATGAAATTGCACAATGTTAATGGTTGAAGGACCAACTTTAGGTCGTTTTGGAGCTGACAGGTGTAAGTTATACTCAGCCAATAGTTCAAGGATGAAAATATATTTTTTCTAATTGACTGTTGAAGCGATTTTGATAAGAGAGTGTCTACTACACAACTGACTGTTTTTTCTTAAAGCATTGTCAATCTTTTCGGCCGTTAGGGGGATCCAAGAATCCAGTCATCCAGGCTACTTCCATGTCTCATATATAATAAAACTAAAATTTTATATGAAACTAGCAGAGTGCCCGTGCGTTGCAACGGATATGAATTTTAGATGAAAAGATAGTATCATAAAATAAATTATAATGGTCATTTTGTTTTTCAAATTATGCAGTAGCATGTCTTATCCAATGTGGATTATATTTGCAAATAAAATTGCTTTCTGCACCTATATCACACGATAGAGAATGTCAAACTAAAGAGTAAAAATGATGAAGTTTAGGTGAACAAATGTTTATTGAGAATGTTTCTACTGCTTTAACACCTTTGGATCCTCAAATATCTGGTATCCTGTCACCTCCACTCCTTCAAATGCAAGAGTATTTGCACATAGACAAAATAATAGATACAAGATAGGCATAATACCAATCTTACAAAATTAAGAATGTTAACTAAGCAGTAAGCACCAAACTGGATTATCGTTTTATAATTGTATACTATATACCACGTAAAATGTTCTGCGCTGCTATTCTCTCTGATTGCTACACCTAAAAATTCAAACATGCGAACAAATTACTTCCAATTAAAAAACTGACATCTAGATTGTCTAAAACGTTATTAACAAAGCTTATTAGATATCACACTTATGAAATGGAAGCACATATATAGTACTTCGAAGTGCTTATTGCGGCAACTACACAATCATGTTTCAGCAGTTAACCGGAGATGGAGAGAAAACCAATCCCTATTGTCTTCCTCCTCCCACTCCTCCTCTCCTATGGCCATCGTGAGTTTAATCTGATTTTTGTTGAAATATTAAATATTCCGCACGGTGATGACATGCTATGCGGCCCCTGTTAGCTCTACCTCCGCTTTCGAGCGTGACGCTTCACCTCCTCTAACACGTGTAACCTGTGTTGCTGCAAATCAATAAATATGCATAGATGGAAGATCTCTGTGAGAACAAAGCTATAAAAAATGGGTATGATATCTTGTGCTTGGGCAATGCACTTTGCACGATCAGTTGATAACAAAGTGGCAACAATACCCACCCCTATCGTCATCATTCTACCATCCCTCCGTTTCGGTCACCACGCAACCCTTTACACATTCCCTTCTTGCCTCCCCTCCTTCGCCTTTTTCTCTAGCTCCGGTGACCTTCCCTTGCGAGATTGCGAGTTTGTTCAGTTTGTTGAGAAAATAAGGAACAAAATACTGTAAAAAGAAAAACTATCATATCCACATGCGCTTAAAATAAATGCAAGTTTGTTCAGCTTGTCGAGAGTTGCACTACTTGTTTGGAATGTTGAGAAAATAAAGTCAACAAAATATGAGAAAGTCTAGGTGATTGTTAGCAGAAGGAAGCTTTTCATGAGTGCGATGCGCTTGTCGCGGACGAAGCGGCTCCACCCCTTGGTCATCACGTAGCCCTGGCTGCTACTCCAGTAAGAGTAGCGGAACCGCCACACCCTGCCGGTATCTTCACCGCCAGCGTGGACCGGAGCGGGCGTGGTCAACAGCGGGAGAGGGCGAGCGGCGTACTACTGGGGTAGAGGGCAGCACCGTCCACCTGGAGCAGAGGGCGAGCGGCGGGGCGACGTCCTGCTGGAGCGGAGGGGCGGCGCGACAAGGACAGGACGGCCAGCGGCGCGGTGGCATCTAGCTGGACCCGAGGTGGAGTGATGGGGGATGGGCGGCGGCGCCACGGGGGAGCGGAGGGGGCGGATCCGGTTGGTAGGCGACGGAGGCGAGGCGGCGGTCGGTTTGCGGAGTGACGAGGGCAGCGGAAGGCGCAGATCTGGTTGGGCCAAGCGGGCATGGCGGCGGGACGGGGCCAGCATTGGGGGTGGCGGTGCCCGACTGGAGAGGAGACTCGACGGGGGTGTTGGGGCGACGGCGGCGTCCGGTTGGGGCCGACCGAGGCGTCGCGCGCGACGGGGGGCGAGGAGCAGGATCGGGATGGGGAGGTGCACGGGGTTGGTTGCTGAGAAAAAATAGTTATCTGTAGATAAAAATTTGATTTGTTAGACTACTGAGAAAAAAAAAGATAGACATGAAATTCGGTCGGAATGCATATGGATTGGTGTTAGTTTGTTATCACTTTGTTACATGTTTGTTAGAGGATTGTTAGACGGGTTGTTAGAGTATTGTTAGAGGGGTAAAAATTGGTGTTAGTTTGTTATCACTTTGTTATATGTTTGTTAGAGGATTGTTAGAGGGGTTGTTAGAGGATTGTTAGAGGGGTAAAAGGGATAATCAAAAGTGTGGCACCATCACCAACTCAAATATTGTAGAATGGTATAGATATAGATACATAATTACAGGAATAGTTAACCTACAATAAACAGAAAGCCAGATATGCAAAGTTGCACATATAACAATGAGAAATTTCAATAAAAAGAACTATGTAATTAAAATTGATTGTATTTCAAGAAAAAAGTAAGCGACTGTATCTTAGAACACCTATTTTGATGACCCATCGAAATGCCAAACAGCTTGATTTATTGCGGCTAGATACGTCGATCATATCTATACGCCGGCGGTGCAATCTCTTAGGTAGGCTGTGCTATGTATCCAAATGCTGGAGGAATGTTGCTTGGGGATGGTTCAGTGGTTTAAGAATTTATGATAGAGGGAGGTATGAAGGAGGAGTTGAAAAGTTTACCAACGGAACGAGCTTGTTTAGGGATAGGAGAGATGACATGGCAGATAAGATGCGCTGGTCGAACTAGAGATATTTATGATATTCTTTTGGGGTGCCTTTTCCTGTGTTTGGTTTTGCTCAAAACTGGTGACAGGCACTCAGAGCCCAATATTTGGACACCTCATGGCCATATCTGCAAACGAAATGCCTGTCAAGTCTGCTTGATGGCCTTTCTAGGCCCAGCTAAGATGCTACATT
Source organism: Stipa capillata (assembly GCA_019208055.1). Taxonomy (NCBI): domain Eukaryota; kingdom Viridiplantae; phylum Streptophyta; class Magnoliopsida; order Poales; family Poaceae; genus Stipa; species Stipa capillata. Next base: position 51,852 of record JAGXJF010005667.1, on the reverse strand, counting down.
CTATCGGCCTTCTAGGCCCAGCTAAGTTACTGAAAAGCGTTCCTTTCTCATGCTGCCTAAATACACGCTTCTTGTGCAAACTGCTACGACGTCTCAGTGCAAACAAAGTTGAACAATTTCACAAGCAGGCTCCATAAAGATCGAATCATGAATATAAGAGTTCAGATGACCGGGGGGATCGAAGGGATCGCTGTCTTCTCGCTCTGACTACATGTGTTAATTTGTCCCCAGCGAACAGAGACCATGAAAAGAAGGTCTATGCAACTCTAGCATATGAACGATGCATTTCAGTTGTTGTTCTTGAGCATGCAGGAGCAGGAGGACACTTGAAAGCTTCTGTTGCATACCAAGCAATGCAAGAAAGCCAAGATAGGTTAGTGCCACAATTATAATTTATACTACAATTTCGAAATCGTAAGTAAAACCATAGCACTACCAGTTTAATTACCACCCAATTCCTTGACGGCGTGAAGAAGTTTGCAGAGAGACAGACACGGCTAACGACAGAGTATCAGGTGTGCACGCTTGCGTACGTTGCACACGAGGTGCATGCTGCACGCCATCGCTGGCGATCACCTGCATGTTTCCTCTTCTCGCTGTGCAGGAAAATGTCCGCCTGATGTTCTGCATTTCTTTAGGAGCAAGGCAGGCAGCTCCATCTGTCGATCCATCGACGATATAATTCAGCATTGCAGCTAGTGTTCTGTTAGCAATAGGCAGCAGATCACTCGTAGTTTTAAATTTTTATAATTTCCTGTAGAATCTTAGTACTATATGTCTGCTCTATTATTGCAAAATAGTGGAACCCTGCTGTGTGACGGTCGTATGGAAAATAGGATCAGCATTGCAGCTAGAGGGTGAACAATGTAACCAAAATGCACAAAAATAATCAATAATCTTAATATATAAATCTTCTGGGCTTTCCCACAAAATAGCTAGCCACGTCACTTTCGGCGGCGTGTCCGATTTCTAACCGTCCGATCTTTCTCATAACAAATAGGGACCAACAGATCCTTCCAACGTGAAAAAGCATCTAGCTCCTTGTACAAATGTTTTAATCACTAGCTCATGTTCTTCACTTCTCTCCCTCCCCGCAACCCCTGGCGCTGCCCCTCCTGTCCCACGTCAGTGCTCCTCCCGCCTCCATGTAGCCACCTCCTCCAGAGCCGCTCCTCCACCCGCGCTACATCGCGCTACCGATGGTCACTTGGCTCGTGGCAAGGTAGCCCAAGCTCGGCCCCGGTGACATTGAGCTCACGCGTTCGTTGCTCGCCACCCGGGCGACGTGCGCGGCACGGTCCGGTGACGAGGCAAGGGCTGCTGCTCGGCGGCGATCTGAGTGCCGGTGACCTACCCCTCACCCTGGTTTCCTTCTCCCCAGGTGGCTCTACTAAGCATGCACGGCAGCTGTTCGACGAAATATCGCGCTGATTCCGTCCACCACAAACCATCATCCCTTCCCCTTTCTCCTTCTTGATCTATATTATCCTGTGCATGACTTCCATTTAGATTAGTAGGGGTGAGTTCACTTGGGTCTGGCACTTGAAAGTGGGCTAAAAAAGAGCCCCGATGTCTAGAAGGCAGAAAATTTTAGCCTATCCCGTACGTCGTCTTCATCTATTTAGGGTCCGTTTGGTTTGAGAGCAAGGTGGGATGGGATGAGCCCATCCAATTTTGTTGGGATGGAATGAACCATTTTTTGTTTGGTTCAGTGGATTGGAGTGGATTGGATGGACCAATTTTGTATTTGGCTAAAACTGGATGGATTCAATTGGATGAGCCACTGACATGTGGGTCCCATACATCAGTGACACCTCACCATCTTTTCCCTAATCCCCCCTCTCTCTCCATCCTTCCTCTCTCTCCATCCTCTCTCTCTCACCACCGGCGGCAGGGGAGCTCAGGTGAGGGTGCAGAACGGCGAGGCGGGGGCCGGCGGGTCCAGGCGGGGCGGGGAGCGGCGGCACCGAGGTCGGGCGGGGCCAGGCGGGGCAGGGGCCGGCGGGGCCAAGGCGGGGCGGGGGAGCGGAGCGGCGGCGCCGAGGTCGGGCGGGGCCAGGCGGGGCAGGGGCCGGCGGGGTTGAGGCGGGGCGGGGAGCGGAGCGGCGGCGCCGAGGTCGGGCGGGGCCGAGGCGGGGCGGGGAGCGGCGGGGCCGGGCGAGGCGGGGAGCGGCGGGGCCGAGCTCGCGCTGGCGGGGCCGAGCTCGTGTGGGAGCGGCGAGGCGGGGGACGGGGAGCGGCCGGCGGGGGGCTGCGGCTGAGCTCGGGCGAGATCCGGGGAAAACACTGCGCGATTAGAAAAAAAAATTGCGATTAGTAAAGTTAAACACAATTAGCGAAAATTTGGCTCAGCTCATCCAGAAATTTTAGCCGGCCCTCTCCATCCAGCATATTGAGGGAATATTCCCTTGGGGTGGATATCCCCATCCACCCCATCCACCCAACCAAACACTGGATATCCAAAAAAAAAGCGGATGGCCATATCCCATCCCACTCCATCCAAGCAACCAAACGGACCCTTACTGATCTGATTATCCATTTTGGCTACAGGTCTTGGCGTCCTTGGATTTCCCTGTAAGAAGCTTCTTCGAGCATAACTCTTAGACCAGGTAAAGTTGGAGTGTCAAGAGTCACATTTTCTATAATTTTTTACTGAAGTTACAGAAATAGCATAAAGGGTGATAGCAATTTGCCATTTCCTGTATTAGTGTCTTAGCAAAATTGTTTGGAAAAGTGGTATGCACCTTTTCTTCAAAGCAGCAACGTTGAAAGGGGCGGTGAGATCAGGAACTGGACGGCTACCTAAGCTGCTTTCATGCCCTCCAATATTGACCTCCAAAGTAAACAATCTATGAGTCCACAATTTCAGTTTCCAGCTAATAATAACATGGGATGGAACAGATGCCTGGACGGAGCTTGCACTTCTATTTTGAGGGAGGGAAAACTGAAAATTGAGGTGCATTGCAAACATATAGTGAGGTCAGTCATGCCCTCAAATGATATATTGATATATAGACTATAGCAAGATAGTTACCAATGAGGTGCATTGCAAACATATAGTGAGGTCAGTCATGCCCTCAAATGATATATTGATATATAGACTATAGCAAGATAGTTACCAAGTCTGACAATTCTTGTTGTGAGCATGCATTAGGAATCAGAGTGTCAGCCATCTTAATGCAAAATTATGCGATGCAGTTACCTATAATTGTTCGGCAAGCCGCTAAATTGTGCACGCTTTTCATAATTGATATCGTGGTTTCCTTTTCTTTTAAAAGGGATGTTGCAGATCTTGGCAGTGAACATCTAGCTCATACAGTAAATTTACTATATGGGAATAAAATAGTATCCCCTTTATCAATGTGCTCAAATTTTCAATTCAGCCATCCATGGCTGATGTATGTAAGGACAGGAGGCCCTCAGTTTATAAATACATCATGTTACTGCATCGAGATATCACTCAAATACAATTATAATTAGTACATTGTTTCCTTTCATATGTTTCTCTTCTTTATGTAGTGTCGACGATCGGTGAATCGGCGATCTTACGGTATTCGTGGAATGATGATTACTGGGGGGTAGGGACCTCTAGGGCCCAAGTGCCAGGAGCTCTGACAGCAGGGGACATCCGTTTTTATACAGGTTCGGGCCTCTCTCAGGATAATAACCCTACGTCCTGTTGCTATATATTTATGGAGAACACGCTTACAATAGGGGGTGTATGTTAGTGGCTACCCTAGGCCTAATCGTAGACTAATCTAGCTAAACCACCGGGCTCGACTCCTTCGAGGCAGCGGGTCTTTAGGGCTTCGCCTCCTGAGGTTCTATGCTGCTTGTGCTGCGACTAGACAGACCTTCTCAGACTTCTCTCCCTCCCTCCCCTATGGGATTGCTGATCTTTATATAGGGGGTTCCCAGGGTCGTACTGGACGTGGACTTACGCCCGAGTAGGACTCTGGTCTCCTTAAACGTCGGGATTGACTTCCTAGTTTAAGGGGAGTCTTCTCTTCCTGAGAGGGGTTACCTTGTCGTCCAGGGATCCTTACCGGGTACGCTGTACCTTCCTAAAGTCCCGGGATTCTGTATACGGATACCCCTAATATGCGGGAAACCGTACTATTCATCATCAAGCCCCCCATCAATACGTGAAGTGATGTCATGATGGTTCTATTGGAAATCTGCCCTTGTCGGGGAAGCAACTCCGAGTAGGCGACTTCGAGTACTCTTGCTGAAAATGTTCCCGAGTAGGTAATATCTCTATCGGGTAGTCGTGATATCCTTGGTCGGGATGAACCTCCGAGTAGTCCAAGGTATTTTTCTGGGCTAGCTTGCCCGTGAAGCACCTTTGGTTTAATCTGATCCATTGATCATAGACACGCGTTCGCTGGGTAGATTTCTGAGACACCGAACCGTCGTGGCGGAATTTTTGCGTGGTGATGAAGAATCTTTCCTTTTTCTGTGCTACTGCTTGGTTGACACCAGTTAGACCGCATCGCGCTTGTCAATTGCGACGAACAGGAACTTGTAGCCCCCGGGCGAGACCGGGAAGGGCCTCAGAATATCCAGGCCCCATGTCGTGAAGGGCCACGACAAGGGAATCGTCTGCAATGCTTGGACAGGCTGGTGAATACATCTACCGTGAAATTGGTACTGACGGCATCGCTTCACCAAGTCGCTCGCGTCACGGAGAGTTGTCGGCCAATAGAATCCTTGTCTAAAGGTCTTTCCGACCAGGGTTCGGAAAGATGCATGTGCCCCGAACACCTCTCCATGGATTTCCTCGGGTAGTTTTTTGTTTTACCCTGCGTCCGAGTGATACACCTCATGAGCACTCCGTGAGCTCCTCGATGATAGAGGGCCCCGTCGCCCAGGAAGTACGTCTAGGCGCGTCGGGCAACCTGCTCAGATAGTGCATCGTCCTCGGGTACTGTTCAATCGTGAAGGTACATGTGGATGGGTTCTATCCACGAATCCTCAAGACCGACGGGAGCTACGAGTTGACCCACTTGGAGGGTCAATACCTGGTGACGTCCTTGAACGGCTCTTAGACTCGAAGTCAGCCATCCCTTCGTCCATAGGTTCGCTAGAAGCTATGGACGGCGTCGAAATCCTTTTTGCAAAGGTCTCAGATAGACATAGAGATCATGAGGACGCCAGGCGGGCAAGACTATCGGCTCGGCGGTTATCCTTCCTTAGGATGTACCGTACTTCGAGCCCGATGAATTTCTTCTCTAGCTTCCTCACCTCTGCTAGGTAGCTGCCATGTTCTGGTCTAAGGTCTGATATTCCTTGGACACTTGTCTCGCTACCAGCTGTGAGTCCCCACTCACGAGTAGGCAACGGACACCAAGTGCGGAGACGACTCGGAGACCGGCAAGCAAATCCTCATACTCGGCCCCGTTATTCGCGGCCGGGAAGTCAATCTGCAGTACCTACTGCAGGCATTCTCCGGTTGGGGGAGTCAGTTTCGGCATGGGGCTAGTCGGCTGTGGAGCCCCCAGCTCAAGACGCCTATCGTCCGATTTGAGCGAGGGTCTAGCCCCCCGGTCGCGGCGCTTCTAGATAAAATAAACAACTGAAAATGTTAGTCGCAATTTGCCTTTACTGAAACTAACCTTTTGCCTTTTTGCTCGCTTCGTCCGTGACCAGCGGGGAACCAACTGCGAGGCGAAGAGGTCTCGAATGGTTGAATGTAGATAACCTGCTAAACTGACTTAACACTTTTTGATTAGTAACTGTGCTTAATTTGTGTGTTTTGTTGGTTTTTCGAAACCTCGTCTGATCTGCTTTCGTGAAACCTTGTCGGATGCAAGCGTAGACTTTAGTCGGAGCCAATGCCCTTTGCCTCCCTGCGATGTAGGAATACGAATAGTGCCGTAGGTCGTTCTTGCTGTGATTGACCAGTCCTTAGGTTTAGTCGGATGGAGGGTTCCGTGGCTCCTCGTCATCAGTAAACACGATAAGGGGTCTTTCGTACAGCTTATCGTGGCCATGGCAGCACCTCCGTATTCCTCTGTTGAGGGAAGACTCCGGTGTTTGGCTAGTAAATTCTACCCTTGCCCGATTAACAAAGTTTCACCCTACCCGAGATACCTTCTGCTCCGAGTAGTCGAAGACGTGGATAAGCGTACGGGTTCCATTGATCTAGTCGTACTCGTACCTTTTTCCCTTCCTTTACTCGGGATCAGGGGACATTGCTACGGAACTGGGGAGCTTAGTCAACCAGGCCTTAGGTTTGGTCAGGTGGGGGGCTCAGTGGCTCACTTGTCACCTGCAAATGCGTTAAGGGGTTTTCCTTGCGTTCCCAACAGTTATAGCGCAGAACCCTTGTCCCTTGTGCGGGTCGAAGAAGTCGGTACTCGTACTCGTACATCAACTTGCCGTGTTCTTATCCAGCCCCCGACTGACTTTTTGAGAGATATCTCGGATAGTCAGTATGAAATAATTTATGATGAAAAACATTGAACTAGAGACTTGGTATAATTCAAAACTGTGTCTTTTGCAGGCTACTGTAAGAAAAATAATTCTATGAAAACTGAGAAAAACTAAGCCGTCCCCTCCTCATTTAGCTTGTCGCCGGTTGCCCCAGAGACTCTCGTCCTCTTGTCGTGACCCGCTGACGAAACTTTGTCGAGTGCGTGTGCTGGGCGGCGACGCCCGGAGCGTCTTATCATTGACTTGTTCGTAGCTTGACGATCTTTAAGGCTGGAGCTGGTGCAACTTTGGAATCTGCCGATGAGGAGGCGACGGTCGTGCGATCTTACCGAAGGTGGTTGCACGGGACTCTCTAATGGACGCGACCTTTCTACCGTTGGCACGAGCGACCTGGATCGGGCGGCTTCTCCCGAGGAGCCGTTGTCCTGTCTAGGGGAAGACCCTGTTTTCTCCCTGTTCCGACCTAGTCGTGGAGCTCTTTCTCTGACTTGGCGGGGGTACTTTCCGAAGTCGTCGCTCGTAGTCGTGGAGGTGGTCTTGACAACGTGGTGGCGAGAGCCGCCACGCTGGCGTCTTGGTTAGAGGGTAGGTGTTGCTCTGCGAGGTCGAGGCTGCGCTTGTCGCAGAGGAGTGCTTCTCTGGGGGAGCTCTTTATCGTGAGGACACCTTTTGGGCCGGGCATCTCTATGCACTGGTAGGCGTAGTGCGTAGCTGCCATGAACTTGGCCAAAGTAGGGCGCCCCAAGATAGCATTGTATGCTGTTTCGAAGTCGACCACATCGAACAGGATCTTCTCTGTTCGGAAGTTCTCCGGTGTACGTTGCCGATCTCTCCACAGCGGCAGACGGGTCTCCGTTCCGGCGAGGAGTTCTTTCCCCGGCGGCGGGTAAGCCCCCGTTCATGTGGGAGGCAGCCATTGCATTGTGCTGCTGCGAGCCCCCAGGCAGATTCTGATCTTCGAGGTCTTCTCGACCATCGTCGATCGCGAGTACCATTCGAGGTCCTTGGCTGGACGATGTGTACTCGTATTCCATCACGTTGTCCTCATCGGACGTGACGTGGGTAAGATCTTGATCGTTCTCGCGCGATCAGAGTTCACAGGAGAAATTCCAACCATGGGGCTGGTTGTTCCTGCTGGGAAGTCGTCGTTCAAGACCAACTTCCCGCTGAAGGTCCTGGCGCACTCGGCTCTGAAGTGATCTGCTTCGCCATCCGAGTCCTCTCCAGGGGCGTACTCTCCGAAATCCACTCGATCCGTAACCGGGTACGGGGTCCATAGGGCCAAAGTTGTCGTAGAAACCCTGGTCTGAGTACCCAGTATGGGGCGAGATTGCGATTGATTTTCCTGCCGGGTTTGCTTCTTCCTCCTCGGTCGAAACCGGTGAGGGCTGTGCAACCGGCGCCGGGATCTGATCGCGCTTAGTTGCGCGTCCTACCGACTCTGATTCTTCCTGGACGGCTTGGTCCGGAGAGGTCCCCACGGTCGGCGCCATCTATCGACGATTGGTGAATCGGCGATCTTACGGTATTCGTGGAATGATGATTACTGGGGGGTAGGGACCTCTAGGGCCCAAGTGCCAGGAGCTCTGACAGCAGGGGACAGCCGTTTTTATACAGATTCGAGCCTCCCTCAAGATAATAACCCTACGTCCTGTTGCTATATATTGATGGAGAACACGCTTACAATAGGGGGTGTATGTTAGTGGCTACCCTAGGCCTAATCGTAGACTAATCTAGTTAAACCGCCGGGCTCGACTCCTTCGAGGCAGCGAGTCTTTAGGGCTTCGCCTCCTGAGGTTCTATGCTGCTTGTGCTGCGACTAGACAGACCTTCTCAGACTTCTCTCCCCCCCCCTCCCCTATGGGATTGCTGATCTTTATATAGGGGGTTCCCAGGATCGTACTGGACGTGGACTTACGCCCGAGTAGGACTCTGGTCTCCTTAAACGTCGGGATTGACTTCCTAGTTTAAGAGGAGTCTTCCCTTCCTGAGAGGGTTATCTTGTCGTCCAGGGATCCTTACCGGGTACGCTGTACCTTCCTAAAGTCCCGGGATTCTGTATACGGATACCCCTAATATGCGGGAAACCGTACTATTCATCATCATGTAGCTATTTGTTTATTTTCAGTTTTACACTAGCAGATTATCCCACACAATCTATAATATAAACTATTCTAGGCTTTCCCGCAAAATAGCCAGCCACGTCATTTTTGACGGTGTGTCCGATTCCCAACCATCCGATCTTTCTAATAACAAATAGGGACCAATAGATCCTTCCATAATAAAATAGCATCTAGATCCTTCTACAAATGTTTTAATTAATCACTAGCTCACGGTTTTCACTTCTCTCCCTTGCGCGAGAGACGTCTTTAATTATTTTTAGTTTTTAAAATTTATATAGATATATATTATTATGCTATTTGCAAGAACATTAAACTACCACCGGTTGTGTCGATTATACATGATATTAGATCAATACGCATAATTAAAGTTGAAATTGCGTGCCAACTATTTGATAGTTTTTACGTGGATTGGCAAGTCATTTATACATGATATCCGTATGCCCAATTAAAGTCGGATTGCTAGCCGGTTGTTCTTTGTACGTGAATCCGTGATACTAGATCAGTACACAAAATTAATCGAACTCACTATATCTAGAATTACGAAAGTAGATCGAGATAAACACTCGGTTGTTTGTACTAACTACTAAGTCGATAGATTGTTTGTACATGATATTAAGTCACTTGAATTAAAGTTTGGATCATGATTAACTGATTGTTTGTATGTAATATTAGATCAATATGCGGAGTTAAGGTACAAGTCGTCTGTCATTGATATTAGATCAGTATATAGACTTAATGCTCAGGTAACTTTTTTATGAGGTATAAAATTATGATATCGATTGTAGGCTATTAATAATTAAGGTACACTGAATCAAATAGCAGATAATGTTTAGTTATAATTATGAAGATCTATCAGTTATGATCTATTAATACTAGTCTGAGCTCGTGGTAGGGTTGGAGCTGGTGTTGGTGGGAGGAGCTTTAGAGTTTTGTAGTTAGTTCCGGCGCTAATTGGTGTGCTTTGTGTGGGACTAGACGTCCGTATCACAACAACCAGCTGCTTGGTTCTTGGTCATCGGGCATTGCCGCCACCAGTTGGTAGCCGACTCTTCCTTTTCTTTCCTTAAATTTCTCCAATCTTCGATTTGATCTAATCCGGTGGTCTTCTATCCATGCAATTGCTAATCTATATATTGTTGGATATCTAGATGCAGACTGATTTTTTAAAATGAGATATTTCTGGGGAAACAACAGTGCTTCTAAACGAAATTTGTCAGTGTGCCGGTGCACTGAATAGTTCATGCAAACTTGATAATGACAGAAGCATTGCTAGTAAAAGAGGTATTGAACTGAACTCGGTGCCGTGTACCCGAATATCGTCTGTCAAGCTATACAATTGTCCTTTCTTTTATTGAAAACAAGTATGTAAATCAGTCAATTCTCTATTTTATATTGCAAGTGGATTCTCCACCATATTGATAACTAATCATTCGATGAATCAAGTAATTACTGGTTACGAAGCGCCAGAAATATAAGATTATCAACGTTGCAATTCTTGCTATTCGTTAGTGTTAGGTCTTGCTTTTTTGGCTCAGCATCGCAGCTTGCTTTACAATTACCCCGGCCAGCTTACAGTGTGTCATGTTTCATATGGTGATCTATATCAGTAGTTCAGTGTTTAGGTCTTATGATGTTCTGGCCTGTGATGACATGCTTTTGCTGATCCGCCATCTTTACCTGCTTTATTCTTCTTTGAGCTGCTGGAAAGTGTATAGAGAACATTGCTTTCTTCCTTCTTTCTGCTACTGGGGAGAACTGATGGTACCTTTATTTCCATACTCCTTCCAATGCTGATGAAAACAGATGCAAACTTGCTTTATTTCTTTTTATGCTCACAAGAACAGATACTGCACTGATTTTTTAGCTTCCTTCGCAGGTGATGACGACATTCGCAGACTTCTTTTTTGTCCTCTTAACAAGATGGTGCACACAATGGTAAACAAACACATCCTGTGGCCACTATAACCATCCATTCAAAATACATGAGTACGGACCATACTTGAGGGGAAAACTAAACCTGAGATCAGGTGAAATATTCTGCTTGCAGGGAGAGAACCGTCTTGTCTCCCGAGCCGCCCGCAGGTGACTCAGGGGATGAACCCTATCTGCTGCCGAGCGAAGCTGCCTTCCTCCTTTCCTCCCCTCCCTTGGTGGCCTGCCCCTCTCACCCTTTCTCAGCTCCGGATCCGAGCCTCTGGATTTGGACGCCCATGGGTGTGGTGCGGCGCAACGCCTTGGCCGGCGGGGCGTCCAGCCTAGAAGGAGGCTAGGCTGCATGAGGTGGCACCCTGGGCGGCTGGGATGTGCGGCCCCTGGCCAGGCAGGTGAAGTGCTCTCGCCGGCGCCCGTGGTCCCTGGCCTGGATGGCGGTGATGCCCTTCTCCAAAGGGGACATGTTCCTGTTGGTGCTGTTGTGTTGGTGTGCAGTGCTCATGTCGGCTCCGCCATGACGAGTGTGGGCGACCTTCGCTGTGGTGGATGCCGGGGCAGTGCCATGGGCTATGAAGTGGCGTGGCTGGGGAGTGGTGCCGGCCCTTGGTTAGCGAGGATGCTGGGAGCCGGGGCGGCGGCCTCGGATGGAGGCGAGGTAGCCAAGAGCAACATCGTGCGCCGCAGGGATGGCGGTACGGCGGTTTGGTGGGCAGAATGTTATTACTCTATGGGTGGCGATGCCTGTGATGCTAAGGCGGCAGCTCCAGGAGATGGTGATGGTGGACTGCAAAAGACACGGCAGTACGTATAATATATTATTAGTATACATTTTCTTCCCATTTTTCTCACCAAAGACAACTTCTCTACAACTTTTTCTCTCTTTAAGGAAGTTAGTTAGATTTTGCATTTTTTCTTCCAATTTCCTAGATAGAATCATGAGTCCCGTTGGATAAGTATATATACCTTGTTGCGAAATCACGAGGCCACACGTGGAAGCATAGATCTAATATGAGGACACCATAGAATTGGCAATGAGAGACACAACATTTTTAACGTGGTTCGGCCAATAGGCCTACATCCACGGGGCTTGACTACGGACGCTCCTCCTCTTGCCTTTATCTCTTTGTGTTATCTTACATTACGTGGTGTCCCCCTCCTTATATAGGAGGTCAGGATACATGAGTTCAATTCCAACTCTATCAATATCCTACTAGGACTCCTCGTAGTACCCTAATACAATACTACGCCTTCTCTAGTCCAACTCGTAACCTGCATGTACACGTAATCGACACAAAGTCAACAAACTCTATATTGACGAATATGTCCTTCGCCACCTTGAAGCCATTGTGTGCGAACCTTCGTGCACCTTGGACTTTGAGATTCACCTTTGCAGCTCAATGGCCTGAACCGCCAATGATACTCCATTGTTACTCCCTGACTCCACCATGACTCCACCTGCAACTGTACTTCCTTTTTCATTCTGAAGAAACTTTACAGCTATATCCCGAGTCATTTCACTGAGTCAAATTCACAACTGCCTCGTCATTTCCTTGGATAGTCTTTCGAGACCATCTTTGCCTGCCGTGCGCCTTCAGCTGCACGCCTCGCCACAATTCCCGTGTCGAGCCTCCGCAGCCCTGGTCGAAGATCTCCTGGGTAGCCACCCCACACTTCTTTTAACCCCGCTGCTTTTTCCCTCCATCAATTTGTCCACAATTGATTCCGAGTCCTACGCCTCACCTCTGGACCACCGAGTACTCTTCTCCTCTAGATCACGTGTTCTCCAGGTTGCTTGTATGCTTCAACTCCTAATATCTCATCCCTTGAAGCCTCCCAACCCCTGCTTATATAGCAGTCCTTGGACCCTTAAATTCAAGGCTAGACTCCTAGTCCGAGTCCCTTTCCTTCCAAAATTCAGACTCTAATTCGAATTTAAGCCAAAAACGAATTCCTTCCCAAAATCTGGCTGGAAAACCCTCCAAAAAAAGTGTCCTGGGCCTTTCCAATACCTCATGGGCCGCCTCCCACGCGTCATGGGCCCCTCCTGGGCCTCCTCGAGCCCCATCTAGGCCTTCTGGGCCCCTCCCGGGCCCCCCGAGCTCCCCTCGGGCCTTCCCGTGCCTCCTCGGGCCTCTGCCGCCCCCCGGGCCGCGCCTGGGCCGACCACGCCGCCCTCGAGCCGCCACCGTCCCGGCTAGGCCGGCCTACCGCCGCCTGGGCCGCGACGACCGCGGCTGGGCCGATGTCGCCCACCTGGACCAGCGGCAGCACCTGCCTAGGCCATGCCGGCTGCCCCCCGCCTCGCCCCACGGCCTAGGCCGACGCCCTCGCCTGGCTAGGCCGGCGCGAACACCTGAGCTGCCGCTCAACTGGGCTGGCCAGCCTGCCGCCTGGGCCGTCCTCCCGGCCTGCCCCACCTCGGGCCGGCGTCGCGCCAGGTTGCCCCGCCTGGGCCGCACGCCCGGCCGGCCGCCCCACTCCGCTCGGTCTGGGCTACCAGGGCGCCTGCCTGGGCTGGCGCCTCGCCCGCCCTCCCGCAGCCTGCCCCGCCTGCCCCTGCTGGGCCACCGCCCGCCTGGGCCACGCCCCAGTGGTGGCCATCTAGGCCGGCTGGCCAGGCTGCCCTTGGCCTGCTGCTAGTCTATGCATGCTGCCGCCTCACACTGTGATTTTCTTTTTTTTCTTTTTCTCGCTCCACCCCGTGCCAATTTTTGCACAAAACTTGTGAGAAAAATACACGCGTCCTTTTGAAACGAATTTTCACAATGTGCTCCAGGCTCCACCTCGCCTTGTGCACACACCGTCGTCCTCTGTCTCGTACCCGCCGGATTCCTCTACACCGCCTTAAGATCTACCTGAACCTTGCGCTCTGATACCACTTGTTGTGAAATCACGAGGCCACACGCGGAAGCGTAGGTCTAATCCGAGGACACCGTAGAGTCCGCAATGAGAGACACGCCGTTTTTAACATGGTTCGGCCAATAGGCCTACATCCATGGGGCTTGACTACGGGCGCTCCTCCCCTTGCCTTTATCTCTTTGTGTTGGCTTACATTACGTAGTGTCCCCTTCCTTATATAGGAGGCCAGAATACATGAGTTCAATTCCAACTCTATTAGTATCCTACTATGACTCCCCGTAGTACTCTAATACAGTACTACGTCTTCTCTAGTCCAACTCATAACCCGCATGTATACATATTCGACATAAAGTTAACATTTGTTGGGTCTAGCCCCACATCGGTTGTGTCTTTTAGGGGGAGAGGGTCTAAGACCTCTTATAAGCCTGTGTTGCTCTCTGGTTGGGCCTGGGACGTAATGGGGGCTGGAACACTGATGGTTAGCGGTCCCAAGATTACATAACAAGTGGTATCAGAGCCCAGGTGCCCGGATGCAAATCTTAGAGACCTCATGGTTGCCGATCATGGTTGGCGAGCTAGAACGCTGGTGTTAGCGGGCTCGGGTATGACTGATGTGTGAGAGGGGGATTTGTTGGGTTTAGTCCCACATCGGTTGTGGACAGAGACTGAACACAATTTATAAGGGTGAGGGTAGCCCCTCCTATCAGGCTAGTCTTTTAGGGGGAGAGGGTCCAAGATCTCTTATAAGCCTGTGTTGCTCTCTTGTTGGGCTTGGAACATAATGGGAGCTGGAACGTTGATGGTTAGTGAGCCCAAAATTACGTAACTATACTTTTTAGTTTTCCTGTCTTCTTTATTAGAATATCAAGCATAAAGCCCAAGACAAGCACACCGAGACCAAACGGCTTCAGCCTGTCTCTTCTGCTGCCTTGCCTTGCAGAGAAGCTCTGCATACAAGACCAATGCAAAGTCTGCAAGCTAACTACATGCACCCTTTGTTGGCTCGCAGGAAAGCTTAGTCAGAAACCCTATCTTTCCTCGTCATTCATTGCATGCATGTTTGGAAACTTCTCCTTCACAAAAGCAGGCCGAACAGGTCTGGCCTTTTTGTGTTCTGTCCCGGAGTATGTATGTATGTAGCAGCTGGTTAACCTATGAATTTGTACACGAGTGGGACCCCAGTAGTTGATGGCGGTTGGGACGTCGACGTCGGTCAATCGATCGATCCTCCGTCACGGCGATGTTCCTGTGAACTTCTTGAATACTGTAGTACGTTCTCGGCGATCGAATTAATCGGGTGCCGGACGGACGGGGTGTGATCGAGCCTAATTCCCTTTCGCCGAGGGCGCGTCTGCTCGATCTGCAGCCGCGCCTGCATGGGCGCCGCCTGATTGGGCGATGCAATACTGGCAATTGACGCAGCAGCAGGCGGGGCGGTGCTTTTCAATCAATTCACGCGCCGTAAGTGTACGTACTGTAGTAATCTTGCTCCTCCTCGTGTACTTATCGCCCAACTAAATGTATTGGTGATGATGCATGTATATATGCATGCTGCTGTAAATTATTGGAGTAACTGTCATGCTGAGATGCCTAGGAATAGTTAGGATGCGAACGTGAGGGACTTGTTCAACAGTGCATGTATGATCGACCAACGCTAACCGTACGTAGGTAGGTACGTGCGGTTTAGGCGGGTGTAGATCGAGGATATGATTGTGTTACGCCTGTCCACAGGCTAGCAGACCTATACCGGTATGCACAGAGCAGTTAACTATTGTCTCTTACAGTATGTTTAAAGATGAGATATAAGCTGACTCTTTACATTAATAATGGAGATATATTCCTTTTAGATAAAATAAAGAGATATTTTTTAAAATAATGGAAGAGTTTTATTTTCTTGATATCCATCAAGACTATATCATACACATAGATTTTATCCGAACACTGGGATTACAAGCACAAAGATGACACAAAGTAAATGATAAAGCATAATGATTACTCCTCTGGGTGCACTAAGGTGATGGCTAAACCTCCACCCAAACTTGGCAAAGAGCTCTCTCAACACCATCTCGAGTGACCGGCACATCAAATAAATAGGCTCCTAGCCCTTCGGACGTTACAAGATAGACCAAGATTGCAGTCAGCACGTGCACCTGTAGATAACCTTCAAGGAATTATAGAAGTTATACTTGTCAAAAATTACATCATTTTCATGTAACCAAATAGACCAACACAAAGCAGTTGCACCGACAAGAATCAGAATGCAAAGGCCTCTGATGAATCCACTAAGCCAGGGTCCAAACATATCGTCCATGCGACACGGGCAACTAGGCAATCAAAGAATAAGTGTTGAGTAGTCTTGTCATGGGAATAGAAGCAACATTTTGGATTGCCTATTCAGCTACACCTACGTAGGTTGTCCTTTGTGATAATCACCCCCTACACAGGTACCACATGAATATTTTAATTTTGGGAGGACACTTTAATTTTCAGAGTTGTCTATTTATGATCAGCACATCTTGATGTACGAGTTGTGAATACAAAGACTTGACGGAGAATTCTCTATTTTTATGGAGATCCATGTGAAGCCGTCATTGACTTGAGTCAGTTGTATCGAAACAATTCATGTACTAAGTTTATAGAGGTCTAGCCGATTTTGCCCAACTATGTCTCGCCAAAATGTGAAATTCAATGGATTGGGACTCATCGCATGTGCCACCGTGGCATTTTTGTTACGAGCAATATTGAATAACCTTAGATATTGAATAGATATATGGTTATTGTCTAACCACTTATCTAACAAGAACCTGATTTGAGACCCATTCTAAAGATGGAAAATCCCATATCAGAATAATATGGATTTTATCTTTATCAAGACCGATAAAAAAAAGTCACCTGGTTTACTTATGACTTGAGTTAGAGGCTTATCTTTAAAGTATTTTCTTCCGTTTGTCACGTGCCCTCCTCATTTAATACTTTAAAAATCATTTGCATAATAAAATTTTCTTTTAATATTAAGATCTTAGACGCTCGGCTCATCCTGATCACGCGGTCGATATTTTACTTAGCGAGTCTGTGCTTTTATCTGTACAGGGCTATATGAGATCCCTTGCCTACTTTCTCTCTTACAGAAATTACAGGGTCACACGTGATGTCGGTGAAAAAGGGAGTAAGTGTTGGTTGGTGGAGTCTACAGGCTGCAGATCGATTGACGAATGGGCACGTCAACGGGCGTACCCGATATTTCTCCGCTGTCACGGGAGCCCTGCCTGGATCATGCAGTACATGTCTCTATTACCCCCATATTAACCTGACAACAAGTGTACACTTCAACGCCATGATCTCATTTTCCTTTTTTTTTAAGAGGTCAAGAGGATAATTTGGTTGATGTCCTGGCTCTGCGTCAAGTGGATACATACATCCTAACGCAAGTTAATTATTACGTACATAGTCTATGAAATAAACAGATATATAGGAGTAGCCAGCAAGAACAAGGAGTCGTTGGTTCCCCATCTCTGATGGAGTGCAAGGCTAGTGAGTCTCCGTCTTCGTCCATGGATAGCTGCTGCAGCCAACCACCGGCGCTCTCCACGGCGTCCTCCGGTTATCAGCCGGCGATCAGCACGGATCTTCACCTCAGTCTCAGCCTGCAGTCGTGCTCCTCCTCCGTCCAGACTGACAACAGCCACCCGTCCACTCCAAGGTTTCTGCAAACCAGTAATTAGTCTCAGCCACTTTTCGTCCGTTGATGTGCAAGGATTGCACCCTGAGTATAACTTATTGCGCAGCAAGTGTTGTTCTCCTGTTTGATTCTTGTTTACTCTTTCCAGCGAAATTACATTGCGTATCGCTCTTCGTTCTTGGATCTGCAGGCCTGCAGCTCATATAAAAATATAATGCAATTAATCAATCTTCAAAGTTCTAATGTTTAGTTTGTTATGCACCATTTACATTGATCAATCTCTACAACATGTATCAACCGGCCGGTGACGTACATCGGCCAGAAATTAAGTGTCTGACTGGCCGTCGATCAATTAACCATTCCCTAGGAGCGCTCTGACGACGACGGCGGCGGCGGCGTCGGAGAGAGGCGGCGGCGGCGATCGACAGCGGTCACTGTTCGTGAAGGTGTACATGGAGGGCGCCCCCATCGGCCGGAAGCTCGATCTGCTGCTGGTAGACGGCTACGGCGGCCTCGTCGACCAGCTCGGCCGCATGTTCACGGCCTCCATCACCTGTACATACGTGATCATTTACCATGTTCATCGATCACGTTACCTTTTTCAATGTGCCGTGATGCATATCAATTGGTTAATCTTCTGGTGTTTTGGCTTGTTTAATCGATCTAGATCCTGATGTTGTGGGTGGCCATCGAGTTGTTCTTGGGGACGGGGAGGAGAAGCAGGGTCGCCATGTTCTCACGTACGAAGACCAGGAGGGGGACTGGATGATGGTCGGCGACGTGCCATGGGAGTACGTATGGCTTAAAACTATGACCACCTAAACTGTTATTTCTCCTCTCTCAAAATAAAATGATAAAATTTGATCTTCTGTGCTTTTGGGTTGGTCTCTAGGGTTAATTTAGCTAGGCAGGTTTATCTTTTCTTTTTGGGTTTTGAATTGCCGTGGACCTTTTGGTCTCTCCGTGCAATCCATGCAATAAGCTTCATTTCTTTTATCAATTGGATCTAGTAGTTCTCTTCAATTTTTTTGGTTCACAAAATTACTTAGTGCACTAGAAATATGAGGCGTATATTCCAAGCTATTATCAACGTGAGGGAGTTGTGGACTGCAGGACCAGCAATATTGCCTACATAACTTATTTTGTGATCTTTAGAAGAAACAAAATTGTACTCTGCGTCATCGTCTTTTCTTTATGGGTACTCTGCATCATTTTCTAACGCTTGAATCATTGGTTTCCTTTAATTATTTACTTTGGGCAGGCTGTTCCTGACAAGTGTGAAGAAACTGAGGATTGCAAGGGCGGATATATAAGAGCTACTTTAATTTATTAGTCGATGAGGTTATGTGGTCCATTCCTGGGTGTTCATGGATTCCATTGATTCGTTTTATTTGTTCCTTTTTGTTGCTGAGATGAATATTTTTTGCGTGATGAAGATATATTATTAGTACAGCTTACAAATCAGGCAGAAGGTATACACAATATGTATAGCGTACCACGGTAAAGAACTAGACATGCCTAATACATATTTTTATACTATTATTTCTTCAAAGTTTTCATCGTTTCTTTTTTCCTGGGATGTTTGCCAGTTGGCATTGTACATGTTACACGAGATATGTACACAGGAAAGAGCGATTATTATTTTTCAGTCTTCTAAAAAGAGGAAAAAATGCAGTTATTTTTTTAGATACGTTGGAGGAGCCCACGTAGCAAGGAATCATCACAATTCTAAAGAAAAGACACACACAAAAAATAGAGAGATCATCACCTCCTAGACACAATTAGGGATGCCTTAAGGCGATATCAACGGCGGAGCCACCTCCCGGCCACCCTGGGCGGTTGCCCGGGCTCAGCCAATAAACATTCACTAAAACACAGCAAAATATAAGGATTTAATGAAAGTTTTTATAGACAAAACGTTTATTGATGTGATTACAATTAGACCTGTTCGGGCTCAGAAAACAGACTAGCTTCGTCACTGAGCGATATGAGCCATGCTATCGACATGTGGAGGTGACCGTCGGTGTGGCGGCAAATATGTCAAGACTTAGGCTTTGGACAGAGCTTGCAACGAAGCGGCAAAGGCTTGAGTGGTACTCAGATGCTACGACCTTTGGCGACGGTGACGCTAACAAGAACAAGTATTTGCACGAGAGACAGAGACACGTGGAGTTCACTCAGGGTACACCATGTGTCCCTGTCGCAGGGTACCGGGAGGCCACGTGTCGCCCAAACAGGAAAGAACGGCACGTCAATAGCAAGTGGGCCTTTTCTTTTCATGAGAGCCCTTTACGCTACAGGCCCGCGACCGGCCCAAACCCGAGTCCATATTCGCTCTGGGCTCTAAAACGTGAATTGGCCCCATCCACGACGGCGCAGGCAGAACTCGAAACCCGAGCAGCCACGGCGACGACCAGCTCACCGCCGGCGAGAGACATGAAGACGGTGAGCCTCGGCGCCCCCAGGTCCTCCATCATCAAGTTCCGCATGTACTCCCTCTCTCCGTCCCTCTCTCTCTCTCTCGTTCGGAAATCTTTGATCGGTTGGGCATAGAGGAGGAGGAGGAGCTGATCCATCCACCTGTGCTGCGCTGCTGCCGTGTAGGCCGACGAGAGACAACCTGGTGCCGATACGCGTCGACGTCGAGGTGGACGGCCAGCGCTACAGGGACGCCTTCACCTGGAACCCTCGCGGTACGGTACCCGCCTCCCTCTCCCATTCGCTCGCCTGCTCCTTTCTTGGGGTTCAACGGTTCTTGATGGTCCAGGTCTTTCTTCTTCGCCGTGCAGATCCCGACTCGGAGATCATCAGCTTCGCCAAAAGGACGGCCAAGGATCTCAAGCTGCCGGTCAGCTTCGTCCCCCAGATGCTCCAGTCCATCCAGGTACAGCCGCTCCTTCTCTGCCTGCTTCATCTTTGCTATTCATCTTTCATAGGACATAGAGATTAGTTTGTACTGGTATCCTGTAATTACACAGCTCTCTGGCTAACTAGTACTCTGTGGATTCTTTGTGTGTTCCAAAAAAGGGGCAATTGGCGGAGTTCCGTTCCTACGAGGGGCAGGAGATGCAGATCAAGGAGAAGATTGTGCCCCTCAAGGTTTGCTTCTTTTTGCTAACTGCAGATATGCCAACACTTTCGGTACCTTTTGTCTTAATTACATGAATAGAATGCAAGTGGAGTGACAACTATGGTGAGTGTGCAGATTGACCTCCGGGTGAACAACACTACAGTTAGAGATCAGTTCTTGTGGGTACGCCTATGTTTTTAGATTCCATGGACTCTCATGTAGATGTAGAGTGTTTGCTTTATCAGGTTATTCAAATGCGTTATTTATTTGACTTTGTGGCTTCACATCGATTTTCAAATTCCAGGATATAGGCAACCTTGAAAGTGACCCTGAGGAATTTGCAAGGACCTTATGTGACGATTTGAACATTACAGATCCTGAAGTTGGGGTATGACTCCAAATCTTGAATTCCTGAAGAGCTTAGCGCGTTTTTCTTTTGGAACCTTGATTGAATTAAAGCATCATGTTCAGAAATGGTGGTTTTCCTTGTCACCCCGTCCCTATTTACAGTGAGAGAGAAAAAAATCACTTTGTTGTTAAGCTTGGTACAAATGGCAATACCTCACCTGTCCCCTTCCCCTTTGAATAACTGAGGCATATAAATATGCATTTATGGTTTTGACATTCTGTTGAACATTACTTTTGCATCATTAGTATTTAAATTTCTATTCAAACCTAATTATACTTACTAGAAAAGTGAAAATAACTGTTTTGATTGATGTTCCTACAGGGCCCCAATTCTACTGTTCCATTTTTCATAGGATGTATAGCAATTTCTACTATCACCTTCTTTATTAACCTTCATTGTTTCTGTTGGTTCTGAAGTTTGGTTGAATTTACTGTATTTCATTCTGAAGTTTTAGATTTGCAAGTATTTTTTCTGGGATATGACATCAGTTTCTACTACTATCACCTTCGTCTGTAACATTTATTAAATACTTGGTGTTATTCTATGCATAGTTCTTGGTTATATTATATGGACATTTCTTATTGATATATCTTTCTCTATAAATAGATGGTGTGTATTATTTTCTGCAACCTTTTTTTACACTGAAAAAATCATGCTGATTGTGCAGCCTGCGATAGCTGTTTCCATCCGTGAGCAGCTTTATGAGGTTAGATATGCTTTCCCCTGCTATTTGTTGTTTACAAATTCATGAAATTGCTTTGGTGGTTTATTTTTTGGGCAAGGCCATGTAAAATTTTGTCTTCCATCCTCTTCTTATGAGATCAGGTATTTTGTTGGCAAACATTAAAAAATCACATGATTTTGCAGATTGCTAGTCAAAGTGTTTCTGCTATGAGAGAAGCTAGATTGTCAAAGAAGGGAAGGCGAGCACCAGAATTTGCTTCGAATAGGTTCGTGCAAGTGTTAGCGGTGTTATTTTGGTTTTTAGTGGAACTGCAGAACTAACAAAAATCATCCTTCTTTCTTGCATGTTCTATATGTTAACTTTAATTTCTGTGCCCATGTTTCTGCAGTAAAGCCATGAACAATGCAGTGGACATGTTCAAGTATTTCGGCAGCAAAGGAAGCGTCATTCGGTAAGATCTGTTCTGTTAAAAGCTTAATACACTAATGACTTGTATAGCTTGGTTATTCACTGCATTGTTTGTTCCCCATTTATAAGTGACTAAGGCAGGGGATAGTTGCAACTTAGTGTGTGCTTTGTTGAATTATCATGGTTACTCTCTGGTCTTGAACTTACATTTGCTTGTGCATTTCTGTTTTGTGTATCAGGAAAAGGAAGGAATGGTATCTGTATTCTCCCATCGTAGACGTCGTGCCTAACGAGGAAGCTGTGGCTGCTGACACAACGGAGGAGCTTACTCTAGGTGAGAAACATGTAACATACTGATCATTTATCATCAACGAACTCCATTTGTCATCAACGGAAGTAACTGTACGTAGGAGTCAAAATTACTACATGTAAAGGGAAAGTGCAGCTAACGACAATTTCAACAGGCCGAAAGAAGAGGCTAGAGGAGAAAGACGAAAGCCTCCAATCTCTGTGACCCTGTTCTCGGATGCACTTTTCGCAGGGTAACCGGCGCACCCTAGGAGAAAGGTCGTTGCGTTGCCGGGACGAATTTCTCAGTTGCCACCTTTTCCTTCTGCGTGGCAATGAGTCCTAGCGAGGACCTCCATTGTTGTTGTGTACCACTAGCCACTTGGGCAACATAGGTGCAGGGTGTGAGAGCTTGAGGTAATAGGTAGATTAGCTCTGTAAATG
Organism: Stipa capillata; assembly: GCA_019208055.1. Classification (NCBI taxonomy): domain Eukaryota; kingdom Viridiplantae; phylum Streptophyta; class Magnoliopsida; order Poales; family Poaceae; genus Stipa; species Stipa capillata. The sequence continues at coordinate 29,520 of JAGXJF010005667.1, read as the reverse complement.
TGTTGCTCTGGCCCCCGGCGAGGATGGGCTGTATGGGTTGTGGCATGTATGGATTTTTCTTTTCAATTAGTGCTCGTGACCGTGGGCTAAATCGCCGCAGCGTGGCGGCGACGTGTTTGAACAGGGGTCGTCGCCTGCGTCCAGCTTCCTCGGCATCTAGATAGCTCATAACGAACTTGGACTAGTCCCCGCTTCACACGTACGTACGATGGATTGGCAAGGAATCAAAGATGATGATGCACTTGGTGTGGATTTTCTTTCCTGGACGAAGGAAGGAAGCTTGCAAGTTGTACAAGCTAACCCAGGTCTCGCCTAGCACATGCTGCTGCTGCAGCTGCGGTACCCATGTTAACACTAGCAGAGGGAAATTGGTTGCAAAACAAGGCCAGCTCTTGTGAGCTGTGATTATTACTTCCTTTCTGAAGGAGAATATATCGCCATGTTTGATTAACACTTCACGCCAGCCTAGAAGCATATAGCTAAAGCTCTGATCGAAAGAGATGAAAGAAAAAGGAGAGAATCATATAACTGAAGGGACCAACGTGAATCGATTCTTGGTGTGTATACACAGCATACACGTAAGCAACAAAATTCGCAAGTTTTCTTACAACAAGCACATAAATAAATAAGCTAGACCGCGTGGAAATCTAGAATTCTAGCAAGACAGGGCAAGGGTGCTTAAGAGGCAAGTAAAAATTGCATCAATGGGTGGAGAGTCGTTCAGACAGGTAGGCATGCGAGAAAAATAATTCGCATCTGTGTAACGCGGCAAGCGTCGGCCGTCGCCTGGCCCACACGTGTCGCCACGTTATTTCTTTCCTCTCGCCGTCCATCCTTGACTTGCCTTGCCTCCCCGTCTATATAAATGTTAACCAGGCCAGATACATCTCTCGACTTCCTCTGCTCTGCTGCTTCACATAGTTTTTACTTCATCGACCAAGAGAGAACAACTTCTTCTTCATCAAGCAGGATCAGGTAGATCATGGCGGGCACGGCCAACTGCATCGACATCATCCTCGCCATCATCCTCCCGCCCCTCGGCGTCTTCCTCAAGTTCGGATGCGGGGTAAATATTTCAGACAAAAACTCTGTCGTGTCCTTTCTTTTCTGGCTTGCTTTGCAGTTTGCAGGTAGATGGATATTCTGATGTGAGTGAGTAAACAGTGCTAACTGACTCCTACTTGGTTTGCTTGGTTGTTTTCTGCAGCATGAGTTCTGGATCTGCCTGTTGCTCACCTTCCTCGGATACATCCCCGGCATCATCTACGCTATCTACGCAATCACCAAGTAGAATCGAACAGCTAGCTCAAAAGTTGCTCTTGTACTAGTGCCCACGAAGCATAGTATTCCGGAATTCCTCTGTTGTGAAGTAGCTCCCTGCCTGCCAGTATGTATGTATGTATCGTGTTCGGGTGTTTCATAAGATTTTTTATATAAAAAGTTGATTATTGGGAGTTCGAGACCTGCTTGCTTGCCCTGTTGAAAACTGAAATCAAGTGAGTGCTATCTTTGTATTCGGGTTTCTAGCTTGATTTCCTAAAGTTTTTGAGCAATAAAGAAGCATCAGATTTCTGGAAAGCTAATCTATGATCGATAGATCCATCGATTTTTCTTGAGACTTGTTTTCGATGTGAATTTGATACGCGTCCCTTTCATGACACTTATGCCGCTTTGCTGCTTATCGCATCGTACATAAAAAAGACAAAAATATGAACGAATCCATCATAGCAGTGGTGGTGCGCCGGCGTGGCAAGTGGGAAGGAAATAAGTGGGCCTCGCCATCTACGTGGACTCCTGATACACGGGAAGCAGTGCGAACGGCTTCGTGAATGATGATCAAGGTGCACGTATGAGCATAAGTCAGTCACTGACTATTTCACGATCAGCTGTTTCCTAATTAGCCGTCAGTGGATTTTCTCGGATCAAAACTTAATGGTCCAGATCTCCCTTCGTTTCTCTTGTCTATTTCTTTTATTAAGAAATCGGGTAGGAGCATTGCCAATTTTAGTAGATTAAAATTGTAAATATTTACGAGCAGCTAGGAAACCAAGGGCACACATGCAGATTGCTACCCTAAAGTTTGAGCACTAGAGACCTAAGGTGCCACCGCGACGTCCCTCTGTGCAATGTCCGAGAAAGCTAGATGTGCCACCTCATGGTGTGAGCCTTGTCCCGGAGAAGATATGCCGGTTGCGCTCCTTCTAGATGTTCCAGAGAGTGTATATATAGTAGGTCAACACTCCACGCCCACCAAAGCTCCTTGTGGATGGCCACAAACATGTCATCCTACTAGGTGTCAAAGCAAAAGTGGCCGGCGGGGGAGCGGTAGGCGAGGCAGTCCAGGATTGCACAAGGACCATACCGTGATCCTGAATGGAAAATTCTTGCATAGGTGAGGTGCTGTCTCCGAGGAGCAAAGATAGAGTTCACAAACAGGGTTATGCGGCCATCCCCGTAGTACAAGCCTGTCTGCCGTGAGGATCCAATCGTGGAGGAGGAGTCAAAAGAAGAGTCTGTATTTGTGCTCAAGTGCGTCCTCCGAATTTTTGCTGTCGCGAACTAAGGGAAGCTTCTGTGGAATTGCATGCGATAGGTTGAGCTTGCGGAGTAAGCCCCGTTGGACGACCAATTTCAAGTAATCGTGTCCTGCCGATCTAGGTGGAGGTTCCAGAGATCCATGAACTCCGGTAGATGGACGGGATTGCATATCCTTGCAATAGAGGTGATCCAATTGTTGTTCTACAACTCCTTCATTATCGATCTGTTCTTCCTCCAAGTGATCTTGTAAGGCTCTAGGCCTGTCAGCAAAGAAGCCTCCCATCACTCTAGATGACGTGCCATAAAAGCGGCTTGGCCCCGTTTCTGATGGAGATCATGTCGAATCCCGGAAGAACTCCATATCGTGACTGTCACAAGGGAGCTGAGAGCTTGCCCAGATGCGCTCTGGGTCTATCCATTGGTACTAGTGGCGGAGCTACAAAGGAAAAACTGGGCGGGCCAAACTAATGGAGAGCATAAAAAAAATTAAATTCTGAACCATATATACTATTTCTGCATGTATAAAAAAAAATTGGTGGTGGGCTGGGCGGACCACGGCACGCTTTTGCCCGTGAATAGCTCGGCCAGTGATTGGTACCATTGGTCACCACAAACGGAGGGCACGACCGACTCTCTCAAGGTCCATAACACTGAGGCCTCCAAGCTCCTTGGTTCTGCATACTATTTTTCTGTTAACCAGCGCCAGCCCGACACTAGCTAGGTGCTCATCGTCGCCCTTCTAAACAAACCCCCTGGAAATTCTGTCAGGCTTGATGTAGAACCACTTGGGCAAGGGGATTTCAAAAAGATTGTAGGTGTCAGTGGCCAAGAGGACCGACTTGGTAAGGGTGAGTCATCGAGCCTGGTAGACGTTCTTGTCCTTCCAGCCTTGCAACCTTCCCCCGACCTTATCAATAAGAGGCTGGAAGTCAACTTTTCTCGAGTGACGGAAGTGAAGGGGCAACCCCAAATACCGGCCGGGGAAGAATGCGATTTTGGCCAGCAATGCCAACAAGAGACTAGGGAGATCCACGTCTCCACAGCGTAGGGGGAAGATTTCAGACTTGCTTAGATTGGTGCGCAGGCCACTGGCCCTGCCTAAACAGTCGAGGATCGCAGTGATCACTTGCAACTCCTGAACGTCCAGGTTGGGGAAGATGCCGGCGTCGTCCGCAATTAGGGAAATTCTGAATCATCTGAATCTCGCTGATCTTGCCCGAACAGACTTGAGGATCTGGAGCTCGGTGGCTACTGCCGACATTATGTCGTGGATTCATGCAGAGATGGCTGTTCGATCGATCAGTGCTGGTCAAGGCCTGCAAGCAATATGAGTGGACCCGATCGATCGAAAACTTCGAGAGCGGCTAGCAAAAGCAGGTCCATTGCGGCGGAAAGGAACGAGAGAGTTGTGCATGTGTACTTGGTAAGACGAGCCATTCCAACAGCATGCACCGAACTACTGTACTAATACTATCGCAGAATCACGGTGAGCAAGTGCAAAGCATTCTATATATCATTGGAACCAGTACTACCTCTAGATTTTTGTAATGAAAGGAAAGGCACGGGCAAATGAACGACATGTCAGCAGCCAGCATACGAGGGCCATCGATCCGTTGCTGCACGACATGCATGGTAGCCAGCTAATTCGTCTGCAACGTGCGGCAGCGCTCATGCATGATGAGTATAGAAACTTCTAATGGGGATTTTAGGTGCAAAAACAAAATGCGTTTGCCAGTAGCAGCATACGAAGGATCGATCGGTCCAATGCTATATACGCAACAAAAACAACTTGTCGTTATTAATTACCAGCTAATCTATAGCGGCGACATGCACCTCACGAATAACGATCATACAAAGCTTATCACAATGTTACCGCATGTAAACGTTTTCAGAACTAATTTCCAAACTGAAGCTTGCTCGATCTCCTTAGAACCGTTGCTGCAAACCTGCCAAGAAAGAACGGACGCCGAACAGAGCCAAAGAAAAAGCATCTCACTACTATAGAAAACTGACATCTGAGACTGGTTGAGGTACCTCAACCGAGATGGTTATTATTTTCGTCTCTAAAAAGAGATTTTGGATGTCAGTTTTGCAATCGCCTTGGACATAGAGATTATCCGAGACCGGTTGAATAAAAACAACCGTACTGGATTAGATTTTCCGTCTATCTTTCTAAAAATGGGATGTTAAAATGGGAGATATATTGGAGTTTGCGTAATGCCGTACTTCAATCGCCGGCCTCTCCTCTTCTTATATACTCATGTATTGGTACAGATTACATCATACAGCTGTTAGCCAACTAACCTGCAACTAACGTACATGATTACAACAACATGATCTATACATGAGATCGTAACCATTGTGGAGATGAACCAATACAAATCTTGGTGTCTACATTACATTGTTTAATTAACAGCCCTCCACAATCGCAGCTGGGGATCACCAAGTTGAGATCGTACTTCAGATGCTCGAAAGGTTCTTTGGGTAATGCCTTTGTGAAGACATCAGCTAACTGATCTAGAGTGCGCCGACTGCCACCTTTTCCTGAACAAAATGAAAATCAATTTCAATGTGTTTCTTCCTCACGTGAAACACAGGATTCGCCGTAAGGAATGTGGCACCAAGGTTATCACACCACAATGTGGGTGGCTTGGCTTGGAAAACTCGAAGTTCTTTCAGGACGGACTACAACCATATCGTCTCGGTTGTAGCATTTGCAATGGCCTTATACTCCGCTTCAGTGCTTGACCTAGACACAGTAGGTTGTTTACGAGCGTTCCACGAGACTAAGTTAGGGCCAAGAAAGACGGCATACCCGCCGGTAGACCAGCGATCATCAGGGCACCTAGCTCAATCGGCATCGGAGAAGACACTTAGCTCTTGCGAGATGGACTTCTGAATTACAAGGCCAAGCATCAGTGTTCCTTGAATGTATCGGAGAATTCTCTTCACGGATGACCAGTGCACATCGGTTGGTTGCTGGAGGAACTGGCACATCTTATTGACGGCAAAGGCGATATCAGGTCTGGTGAGGCAAAGGTACTGCAGTGTACCTACAGTGCTACGATACTTGACCGTATCCTTATCAGACAGTGGAACTCCGGTGGTTTTGCTCAGTTTTTCTGTACTGGAAAGTGGTGTAGATATTGGCTTGCACGTGTGCATGTTGACTCGCTAGAGAAGATCGGAAGCATACTTTGCTTGAGTCAGGACCAAGCCATCTGAATGAGGACAAACTTCTACACCAAGGAAATCATTGAGCGGCCCCAAATCCTTGACAGCAAATGCATCACGAAGTTGTGCAATGAGAAGTTCCGTGGCCTGAAGTGAGGAACTAGCAATAATTATATCGTCAACATAAATTAACATGTAGATGGTCACCTTGTCCTTGTGGAACAGAAATAGTGATGTATCTGCAGTCGAACAGATGAATCCAAATTCTTGGAGTTTTTGAGTGAGTGTGGAATACCATGCACGAGGCGCCTGCTTTAGACCACACAAGGATTTATGAAGTTTGCAGACAAATTTAGAATGACTTTCATCAACATATTCAGGCGGCTGTTGCATATAAACTTCCTCTTGAATCTCCCCATGCAGAAAGGCATTCTAGATATCAACTTGGCGAAGGCTCCAATTGTGCGACACCGCAAGAGCAAGAATGAGGCGAACAGTTGCAGGCTTGACGACGGGGCTGAAGGTACCCCATAATCGATGTCGTAGCACTGGGTAAAGCCCTTGGCAACAAGGCATGCCTTGTACTGATCGATGGTACCATCCGGTTTTTGCTTGACCTTGTAAATCCACTTTGCAGCCGATGACGCTCTAACCTGGGCGAGGAGCAACGAGGCGCCAAGTGTCATTCTTCATGAGAGTAGAAAATTCAGAGTCCATTGCCTCACACCATTCAGGCAACTCCATGGTGCGAGCGAGTGAGATAGGCTCAGCCACCGTGGTAGCAAAGGCATGCTTTGTGGGATCGTACGGAATGGTCCCTCGGTGTAGATCTGGGGCTTGACGATGCCAGCGCTCAGGCGAGTGCACATGACAGGCTAGGGCGGCAAGAAGGGGGCGTCGGGAGCATGAGACGGAGTGACGTGGACGGGGGCATGTATGGGAATAGTGCCATGATGGACCTTGTCACTAGCTGGAGCGGGTGCAGCCGATGCAGGCACGTCAGCAGGAGGTGGCCCCGTTGGAGGCCTAGGTGCTGCCGCGGGCTGGGCGTCGGGAGGTGGAGCATCAGAAGCAAGGACCATCTCCGGTATGTCGGGATCTGCAGGCACTACAAAGGAAGCTGCAGGGTTATGGTTAGCAACACAAACCGGTAAGTCATCCACACACGATGGCAAGTCTACGTGACAAGGCTCCTCAGGATCAATAGGAGATAGAAGAACCGTTTCTTCGGAGAGGCGTGGGGTAGTGAGGGCAGCAGTAGCGAAGAGAAAAACATTTTCGTCAAACACGACGTCGCGAGAGATGTAGACGTGGCCAGTGGATCGGTCAAGACATTTGTAACCTTTGTGGCGGCTGTACCCAAGGAATGTGCATTGACGAGAACGAAAGGAGAGCTTATGATTGTTGTATGGACGTAGGTTCGGCCAACAAGCGCAACCAAAAATGCATAAGTTAGAATAGTCGGCTGGCTCTTTGAAGAGTTTGGTGATAGGTGTAGTGTTGTTGATAACTCTGCTAGGCATACGATTGATTAAGTAGCATGTGGTCAAAAAGGTTTCATCCCAAAAACGAATGGACAAGGATGATTGAGCAAGAAGGGCGAGACCGGTTTCCACAATGTGGTGATGCTTTCTCTCAATAGCACCATTTTGCTGATGAGTATGCAGACATGAGACGCAATGCTCAATGCCAATACGACTAAACAATTGATGAAGTTTATGATACTTGCCGCCCCAATCTGTTTGGACAGATCAAATTTTTGTGCCAAGTTGGAGTTTAGCATGTTTTTGAAACTAATAAAAAACTTGCTCAACATCTGATTTATGTTTCAAAAGATAGACCCCCATACATACTTGCTAAAATCATCTAAGAAACTAACATAGTAGCTATGACCATTGATAGATTTTATTGCTGGACCCCACACATCAGAGTGAATAAGCTCTAAAGGAGAATTGGACATACGAGACAAAGTTTTAAATGGAAGTTGACGCGCCTTAGCTTGTTGACAAGCATTACAGACATGAGACTCTTTATTGGATGGCTATGATGCTAAATTGTTGTTTTGAAGAACGAAGTGGACGATAGATGACGATGGATGGCCGAGTCTCCTGTGCCAGATCTCGCTTGATGGTTTGGTGGAAGTGAGAGCATGACGATGGCGACGGGATGGTGGCGAGGGCACAGGATAGAGTCCACCACGAATTTTACCTTCCACCAGTGTTGCCCCCGTTGCTTGATCCTTAACAAAGAAATAATTCGGATCAAATTCGAGAAAAGCATCATTATCATTGGCTATCTTATGGATGAAAAGGAGATTTTTGCTAATTTGTAGTAGCGTGCAAGATATTTTTAAGGTGTAAAGGACGAGATGAGCCAGGTATTGTAGTATTGCCAATGTGTGAGATAGACAAACCTAACTTCCAAGATTGTTGGTGAGGTGGTTGGAGGCACGGGTGTTGGCGTACCAGTTGGTGTCGACTTGGTAACCCTTGGTGTAGTCAGTCAATTCTGTAGGATCTAGGGTGTCGACTAGAGGGGAAGGAATAGGAGGCTTTTTAAAACTTAAACAGATATGGGGGCTTTTCTGAATTAAATGGGTCAGTCCTAAATGGAACAGATCAAAGGCCAACGGTAATCAGAAAAGCAGTTACGTCCTATGGAACAAATAGATAGAACAGATAGACAACATAGTAGCAACTAAAGCAGCTAAATTAGGCAAGCAAAAACAATCTGACTAACCAAGCAGACAAGTCTAGGTACTCAACTGTAGTACATATAACTAGCAGTTGTGGTACAGATGGGTACTACAGAAAAGAAGCCCATATAGCAGACAAGTAGCACAGATAGCGAGATAGGCAGTAAACACAAGTGACTAGCTGTAGTACAACTCATGCAATTCAAGCAGGCAGCTTTACCAACCACACAAGTAATAAACATAGTAGATAAGCAGATCAATCACAGGTGCCTAAGTGCTCAGCTGTGACACAGATGGGTAAACAGATAGACAATAAACGTGACACAGTTGGCTACCACATGCAGATAAAATCATAGCACAAGTGAACAAGATAGTAGCAAAACAAAGCAATCACACAGTACAGGAAAGTAAACAGAGAGAAGAGATTTTTCACCAAAGTTCCCACTCTTGCAGAATGGTACGTCTCTGTTGGGGAAGCTTCTCCACAGAGCAAGCCAATACCGAATGTGCTCTTTCCCCGTGTACCTATCGTAGGCGCCCGTTTACTCGTGGGTAGTCCTTTCACTCAGCAGTAGGCAGACTCCGAAGGCCTTCACAAATGCCTGGGTCAGCTCACATGAGTTTGAGTGATCCCAGCGACTCCTACACCTGTCTTGGAGCAGACGCTCCAAGAGTAACAAGTTCTTCTCTCTGATCTCTTAGAGGAACCAATGCCTTAAAGCCCTTAAGCTCAACTCACTCTTTCCATCACAGTCAAGCCCTCTCCCACTCAGATGCTCTCTCTAACTCACGGAGACAAGGTTCTGCTTGCTGGAACGTTGGAGTGTAAGTTTGGCAAAGGTTGAGGCAACTGCCTCCCCAGGCCCTCTATTTATAGAGGCTCCTAGAATCTAACCGTTACCCATGTGCCATGTCAGATGGGTCCCACCCGTACCAACTACCTGTGGTACAGATGAACCATCAGCAACAGTAACCTATCAGACTGCCGAGTCCCTAGTTGTAGCACATACGCTTAACACAGCTAGAGACCCCGCTGTACTACAGAGACCAGCTAGTCCCTTAGTACAGACTCTTGGGTGTGGCTGCCTGTACTACAACAAGTAATACAGACAACCTTTGGCTTTGGGAAACCAGTGCAACGATGCACCTGGCACAACCCCAGTCCTGCTAATGTACCAGTCCTATGAATTCAACACAGGCCAAACAGCCTGCTGCTACAGGGCAACTAAACTCAAGGCATTAGTGCCACTGTCTAACACCCAAGAGCTTAGGCATTAGCTCATTCAATCAACCTTTGATCGATCCCTCCTTAATAGTACAGGTTTCCCTACGACTCAAGAAACTAGCAACTACTAGTCTTCAGGCCTACAGGCTGCAGTCACGGTCCTTGAACGCATCCAAGCCATCTTCACTTCATGTACAAGTCCTTCTGTACCAAAAGCTTCCTCGCACCTGTATTATAGCCAGGCCAACCGGCTGCAGTCACGGTCCTAGGACGCACCCACGCCAACCTTCACCTTCCTGTAAGTCCCTCTGTAGCAACAGCTTCTTCGCACCGGTATTACAGTCAACTAGCACAACCACTTCTTGATCACCAGGCTACTCCCTTACTCTTTTTAGGGGCCATCGATCTTGGCTGAAGCCTTGTCTACAAACCTAACTTCCTGTTCACACTCAATGAAATTGTTAGATTTCCAATTGAATTGCCATTAATCATCGAAACCATACCTTGGGACCTAGATGCACTTTCAGATGCAACATGACCAGCCATCCTAGTTGTCTCCAGCTGAAAAGCGTGGTCAAAATGAGAGTAGCAATGGAGGGCATCATGGCCGTACTTGCCACAGATTTGGCAGGTGGACTTGCCGCTACGTCCAACGCTCCCACGACCGCTGCCGTTGCCAGTACCATCACCGCGGCCACCGCTGCTGCCTTGGTTGCTGCTAGGGTTGCCATGGCTATGGCCGCCGCCGTAGCCGCGGCCTCCACCTCCACGTCTGAAGCCGCCCCGGCCACTGCATGGGGTAGGAGAGGGGCATGCTGCCAGTTGGGGCACCAAGCTCGACCCTTTGTGTGCCTCCTTGCGGTTGGTTGGAGGAGCTGCACGCTAGGGATGGAGCTAAGGGTGGCATCACCGGTCGTGTGGAGCAAAGGGCGGCGCCACCGGTCGTGTGGAGGAGAGGGACACCGCTGCTGAATGGAGGAGAGGAGCACCGCTACCGGGTGGAGTAGAGGGGCACCGTCGCCGGATGGAGCAGAGGGTCTGCCACCAGGGGGAGAAGAGGGGTGCGCCGCCATGGTGAGGAGTTGGGAGGGTGCGGGGATTTTGGATCTGAGGGAGGAGAGATGCTGCAAACTCCAATGTGGATGCTAACTGGAAACAGTGGACAGCCTTATGGAAGATTATAGTCCCTTTAAAGGTTAAGGTATTTGCTTGGCGATTGGCTAGGGTTTATCTCCCTAATAGTGATGTTCGTGCTCAACGGTGCATGGCTACCACTGCTGGATATGTCATGCAACAATTGATTCTTGGCGGCACTCTCTGATGGATTATACAATGGCGCACTGTGTATGGGCACTAATTGATGAGTTGATGGAGCATCTGGTAATGAACCAAACTGACGATCCAAAACTCTGGCTTTTCTCCCTGTTGTAAGTGCTATCGCATGCAGACTTTATCAATGTCTTAGTTACCTTATGGGCTATCTGGTGGGCAAGAAGGAGAGCAATACATGACGGGGAGTTCCAAAGCCCGCTGCCAACATTTTCTTTTACCAAGAAGTTCCTAGGTGACGAGATGGTGCCGATGAAAGCAATAGGTGCAGCTGTTAGTATGAAACCTGCTTGTTAGAAGAAGTGGATAGCATTAGATGACGGTCTTGCGAAGATCACCATGGACGGTGGCATCGCAAGGTCAGGGCTGCAGGGTGTGATCTGTGCCGTATGCCGGGAGTGTCAGGGCAATTTCTTGGGTGCCTTTGCTATTGTCATTGATGGTCTGGTTGACCTGTCTTTCTTGGAGGCATTAGCATGTGGTGAAGCTCTTTCACTAGCCTTTGATTTGCATCTGGGGAGTGTGCATGTTGCTACCAATTGCGCCCAAGTTCTGAATAATCTAAAGGACCAAAACCCTTGCAGCTATGGAGCCATCCTAGAGGAGAAGAAGAGAGTGATTCAGCATGCTCCGCTTATGAAAACTGGGAGTGTAATTTCGAAGCCCATAGCCTGGTGAAGGTGGCCACAACTTTAGATGTTGGACGCTATGTTTGGCTTTTGCCTCCTTTGGAGATTGTCTGTATCCCCTTAAACATTATTTATTGATCAATATAGCAGTCTGGGTTCCTAAAAAGAGGCTATGCATTCCTTGCTGAGAGCGGATTTTCTACCGTGCACGCTATATGAAGTAGCAGAATCCACCGTTGATTCTGATTTAGGGATCTGTGCACGTTTAATGAGCAGAATTTCTGTATTCCTCACATATGTAGTATACACGGTACTTATACACCCTATTTTCTCATGTGGTCCCCACGCATGTCAGTTGATTTATTCCCCGTCCCTTTCTCTCTCGTACGCTCCATGCCTCCATCTTCCTCGTTGCTCCTCCTCTGCGACGGGGCGGACGTCCGGGCAGGGCAGCGACCGAGGCGAGCGAAGGGGCCGCGGGACGGCGGGGCCGGGGAAGAAGGCTTCGGCCGCGTGGAGCGGCGAGCTCGGTGAGGCGACGACGACGGGGCGGACGTCCGGGCAGGGCAGCGACCGAGGCGAGCGAAGGGGCCGCGGGACGGCGGGGCCGGGGAAGAAGGCTTCGGCCGGGTGGAGCGGCGAGCTCGGTGAGGCGGCGACGGGAAGCTACCGAGAGAAGAGAGACACGGGGAGAGAGGAGAATGGGAGAGGCGGCCGGCCGGGGTGGTGTATAGCGGAGAGGAGAGCGGCGCCCGGACAGAACCAGCTGGTGGCGGGGAGAGACCCGGGAGCTCGCCACACAAGCTGCTCGGTGGCAGCTCCCGGTGGCGGCGGCGGGTGGATGAGAGGGAGGTGGCGTGGGGAGAGGATAGAGATGGGGAGGGTGGCGGGCTGGGCCGGTGTGGGGAGGAAAAAGAAAATGGGCCAAGAAAGGGAGGCCCATCCGGTGGGGGGGGGGAATTTAGATTAGGATTTTTATTTTTGGTTTGTTTTTCTTTGGTAAGTTTGCTCCATTTCAAACAGAGTTCAAATTCAACTAAACTCCAATTTTTAAAATTTTAATCATGCCATGCAATGATGCACAAATACTAGGGATTATCTTTAGGGATGCACAAATGTTTGTTATGAGAAGATCTTCAAGATGAGATCAATATTGGATATATTATCTAAAAAATAATTTTTTTTATTTGAAACTTGATGAAACCGACATGAAACCGACATGAAACTTGGTAATTTTCACTGTATATTACTTTGTTATGTTTCATAAATATTTTATAAATTTTTATGGATTTCAGTATGGTTCCGATTTGTCATGTTTCATAGAGTTTTATCATGTTTCGTATGAGTTTCACTCTGGTTCACTTTGATTAATTTCATCGTGTTTCATATGAGTTTCACTCTGGTTCACTATGGTTTCATCTTGTTTCATATGAGTTTCACTCTGGTTTACTTTAGTTTCACCATGTTTCATATGAGTTTTACTCTGGTTTACTCCAGTTTCATCGTGTTTCATATGAGTTTCGCTATAGTTCATTCTGGTTTCATCATGTTTCATATGAGTTTCACTCTGGTTCACTCTGGTTTCAGCGTGTTTCATTGAATTGTTCCATCTGTCATATCCCTTTCTAGTTTACACATAGACAGTATATCATTTTTTTCTCTCAAATATTTTTTTGCTATCATGATCCCTCTGGTTACAACAACCAGCAAATTACAAATTATACCACAGTAACTCCATGGTTTCTGATCACAACACAGAGATCAACCTAAAGCAGAGTATTCCGCAAAGCAGAGATTAGTCTTGGCAATAACAGCAGGACGAAGGCCAGATTGAGCCAAAGAACATCTTGCTCAGGTAATGCATCAGGTCCAAGTCGGAGTTGGTGTCGGTAGCCTTTCTGGTCACGATCGCAGAAGCGGAGGGAAGGGCTTCCACAACAGCATCAGCAAGGTCAGATATGAAGGATGAGGTGCATCCAAGAGCTGGAACCCTGCCCCAGTTCTCAATGCCAGATTCTAGAGCCAACTTGTATTCCATGTCGATTTCTTCCAATGTCTCGATGCGCTCACTCAAGAAGCTGTATTTTGTTTTAGTAAATGGTATTAGAGGTAGTCAAAAGGGTGGTATGGACAAAAAAAGATACAACTAAACTACAATCTTGTCTAGTTAACAGACTGAGACTAGATAATGCAGCTTCCAGTTTAGATCTCAGAAGATCGTAATGAAATGAGCTAGCCATTCACTATAAAAATGAGGCCTGATCTTGATGAGTTAATTTTGTCATGCAAAAGATCCATGTAGGAAAAGAATATCTGAAATCCACAATTTTGGTGAGAGCATGGCCACTGAAACTTTGAGATTGACCAGATTTTGGCAGTATTATCAATGTAAACAAAAAAACAGCACCACAATTCTCAAGGAGCGAATAGATGAATGCATTATTGAAAGTTCAAGTAGAACTCATAGAAGTACAGAAGTATTACCAAATGAAGATAAAATGGAGCTGATTTGCTACATTAATGATGATATTATACTAGGAAGTATTGCTAGAGAAAAATGGCATATGTGCTTGAAAGTGGTTCAAGTGATCAGTGTAAGCATATGATGAAATAACCAGAAAGATATAAACCTGCACTGAACATCCTTATTGTTGTTCTTAAGGAAACAACTAAATGAGGAAAATACTGTACAACTGGAATAGCACAAATGCTTAACTTGATAATTACCTTACTGGAACAGCAAGGAGGCTCTTTACACCCTTTTGACCAAGTTCAACCATAACTTCATCAGTATTCGGCTTAAGCCATTGAACTAGCCCCACTCGACTCTGCCAAATAAATCAAGCTTAAATAATTGAAACATACTTAAATCTTTTTTTTTGTTCTCCAATTACTGAAACATTGTTGAAACAAACTCTAATAATTGAGAAACATTATTGAAACAAACCAAAACAATTATGAAACATTACTGAAACATACCAAACAGAGGTGTACGTGAAACTTACAATATATCCATGCTGTTCTAGAATTAGCACGGGAGAAACAAAGCAATGCTGATCCTCAATACAAAAAAGGAGAGAGTTAAAAACAGAACATTGCCCCGATCTCTCAACAACAAACTGACACTGTATGGTGAATTGGTGATATCAGTTACTCAGAAATTACAAAGCTCAACTTGTTCCACACAATACGATTACTGAAAGACCAGCAGCAGCAGAACGGCAGGAAACAAAATATAATCAACAAACGCCGATTGTGGATATTCTATCTTTCGATTTGAACGGCACATCGATGCATGGATGCCCTCTTCTCCTCGTACAGATCTGAAACACAGAGACAAAGAGAGTGCAACTCATCTTGTTAATTTCACCTTTCAAGGCGCAAGATTCTCAAGCTTGTCGTCCCGGGTAGGTTCCTCCTCTTGGATGAATTAGCGATCCATTTTTCAACCTTGCGAAGCAAAGCAACAATAACATAAAGAAATCACCTCAAGAAACACAAAAAAAGCGTCTATCTCCGATTCGTTCTACTCAGAATCCAGGGCGGGCGCCGCATGCTGGGAGGTTGGCGCGGCGGCGGAGGGGCGGCGGGAGCGGGAGCGGCGGGCGCGGCGGTTGGCGGCGAGGTCGAGGCGCGCGAGGTACTGGAGCCAGGAGAGCTCGTCGCCGCCTGCATCTGGTGCGGCCGCACGGCGGCGCTCAGGTACGGCGCCGACGAGGAGGTGCGCCTCCTCATCCTCGCGCTCCCTCCTCGTGAAGCGGCCCGGAGCGGCAGCAGGTTGGGGTGCCGGAGCTTGCCGAGCGCCACCGCCTCGGCCTCGAACTCCTTGTGGCCCTTGGTTGGGGTGCCGGAGCTTGCCGAGCGCCGCCGCCTCGGCCTCGGAACCCACCGCCCCGGCGCGCGCTCCTCCGCTCCCTCTCTCCTCTACCTCTTCCCCACGCAGCACAGCCGAGCTCGCCGGAGCTACTCCGCCACGGCCCCGGAGCACCGCCTCACCGGAGCTACCCCGCCGCCGCACTCCCGAGCCTCCCCGCCGTTGCTCCGCTCAAGCCCCCCCTGGCTTCGCCCAACGCGCCTCCGTGGGGTGGGAGGCGAAGTGAGGATGAGAGAGATGTGAGGATGATGGAGATGGGACAAGGAAAGAGACGATGGGACATAACAAAAAGTTGCACAGAAATAGTAAAATTGGTGTGAAATACATTGCAATACAAAGAGATAGAAGCTATACGCACTGATCTTAAAGTATGCTGAATGGTGGATTCTACTACTTGATCTAGCGTGCACGCTAGAAAAGACTTTCGCATTCCTTGCTCTCCTTAAAAAAAGCTATGTATTCCTTGCATATATAGTAGTATTTTTCAGGGTACTACATCATGGCAATTTGACGCTACGATCTATTCTTTACTCAGTTTTGATGCACTGATGCTTGAGTTCGATCTAGATGCGATATGTGAGAGCATGTCCTCAAAACTTACACCTAAATATAAAAGAAAAATCTAATGTGTGACCCGGTTGCACGTTAGTCTTATCGAGCGACCGATCCTGCGCTATCGAATCGGGAAAAGGGGAAGAAGAAGAAGGGAGGAGGAAGAAGAAAGGGAAGAAGAAGAAGAAGAGGAAGGGGGAGGAGGAAGAAGGAGTGGAAGAAGAAGGGGGAGGGGGCGGCTCACCGGTGACAATAACAGTGGCTATAGGTGTCCTAGGGGCCAACCGGTGACCGAACGGGTATACTCGGCCCCTTAGGCTCAGAGGGAGTGCCTGATTAGGACACTGGCCGGCTAAATATGGGGAGAGCTAGGGAGAGCTGGTGGTTCGGTGATGGAGCAGGAGAATGCGGAGCAGAAGGAGGAAGAAAGAAAAAAAGGAGTTGACGAGACGATAGAGTGAAGAAGAGAGGTGACGAGGCCATGATGAGAAAGGAGGGCTATCGGCGGCCGGTGAAAAGGCGAGTAAAAGGTTCGAAATTCATAGCACACGTTCTTCCAGTTAGCCACAAGCCTAACTGTTTTCTCCACAAGATTTTCAACAAACAACTTCATCGTTGGTAACAGAGAGAAAAACCCAAATAAATTAAGATGCTACATGCACGCGTTAATCTAATCAGCAGAACTATCACGAGTATGGCAGCTGGTGAGCGCAGTCGAGGTTGTCGCCGAGGTCGTGTACGCCGAGGACCTGGCAGTAGCGGCGGTAGTACCCGATCCGGTCGTTCACACCGCGGGTCGCCGCCGGTGCGGTTGCACTCGAGGCCACCGTTGATGATGTTGGTCGTCAGCCCGAAACCGGCCGTCCGGTTCGCCGCCGCGTCGCCCTCGCTGGGCTCGTACCGCCCCACCATCACGTCGTGGCACGACGGCTTGGCCCCCCGCGGCGTCATCCAGAACCACAGCGCCGCCTTGAACGCCACCACTGGGTCCCGCGCCACCACCTCCGGCTCCCTCAGCCCGTCGAAGCATAGTGCCTCCCCCGCCGGTCCGTAGTTGTAGTTCCTGCATGCACGGATCGTCCTCTCAAGATGTGTAGCGCGCCGCCGTGCTTCGCCGGAAACTGGAAAAGTGAGCAAGGACGGTGTGGAGTACTGCTCACCAGGAGAGTTGCATGGTCCACGGCCGTGGTAGGACTTTCCGGGGAAGCACGGCCACTCGGTGCTGTTGGCGTCGCAGTAGTTGCTCGGCTGCGTCAGCTCCTCCTTGAAGCAGAGGCCCCACGCGTACGGCCCGTCCGGCGCTGTCGCCCACACCGCCGGTCGTCTCGTGGGAGATCTGCGCCAGGAAGGCGGCGACCTCGCGCCTGCGCGTGTCCATGTCGTAGCCGGCGCGGCCGAACTCCGGGAACCGCTCGGCCGCACGCACGAAGGCAGAGTAGCTGTAGAAGTTCTTGGCGGGGCAGGCATTGTCGTCCTTGTGCAGGAACAGGGACGCGTACTCCTCCTCCTTCACGACCGACTAGATATTACAGCCGCGGCCGCCGTGCCGCCACGCCGCCTCCGCGACGCCGGCGTTCGAGACGACCGACGCGGCGGCGAGCGCGAGGGCCAGCAGGACGAGAGGAAGAAACGAGCGCGCCATGTAAGGGAATGTGAGGCTTGCACATATAGTGCATGCGATCGTACGTGATGGTCTTTTGACTCTTGAGAACGTGGCACGTGAGCGCGGGACGGCCGGGCCGAGACGGCGGCGACCGGGCCGGCGCGGCGGCGCATGGTGGCGATCGAGGGCATCTCCTTGGTGACGGGTTTGACTTGAGCATGCTGGTTGTAAAATTGTTGTGATCGTTCCTGGACCTCAGAATCCGAGCTGGGTCAATGGCTTGGCTTCCGAGCGTAGCGGATCGGCAAGGAAGCATGGCATGCATGTGGCCTCGGAATGGTCGCGCAGTGGAAGTCAGCGGTGCACGGCAAGGCTGGCTACTCCTGATCAACTAGGTAGACCTCGATCGGCCACGACCAGCACACGGCGGCGAGCGAGCTTCTCGGCCACGTTCAGGAGCAGCTACGTGACACGCCTCCCGTGGCGTACCTTTCATTTGCTTACGAATAGAACTTAGTACGTAGTTGTGTTGGGAATAGCCGACACGCTTTAGTATATACTCTCACTGATTTAAAAATGTAAATAATTTTATACATTGACATAGTCTTTAATGTGACATTTTAAACCATTAACTCATTTTAAAATATATTACTTTAAATAATAGTAATAATTATTATAATATTATTATTATTATGAAAGTATACTGCATGATGGATCTAATAGTATCAATTTGTTGCTATCAATGTTGGCAACTTTTTTCATATTGATGGTCAAACCTAAAGATGTTTGACTGTCTGAGATTCTTAAAGAAGTCCGGCTAGGGCTACTGAGATGTCTCAGTCAACAGATGAGCCGTTGGATCTCTATCATCATATGGTTAAAACTAAAAACAAAAATGAATTTTATACCTTGGGGGGAAAAAAGAGAATCTCGAGGCTAATCCAATTGCTAAACTCGGTCTATTGGGACTTAAAATAATCTCAATGAACTGAGCAATAGCAATTCTGATAAAAAAATTGTGACAAAATAGACGATAATGCTAGCATCACTTGCATAGTACCCTAGACATAGGAATTGAAAAACACAGAAATTAAGCTATTTGATTCATAGGATAGTAAAGAAGAGGTAACGGTGGATGTCTAGATTCCTATGAAATTCCTTTGTTTTCATAGCAATACTACAGTATCCTAAGAAATGATTCTTTTTCACCGTTATCTAGATTCCTATGAAATTCCTTTGTTTTCATAGCAATACTACAGTATTCCTAAGAAATGATTCTTACAAACCAAACAACCTATTTTAAAAAATTCCCTAAAGATTGGAGACCTCTAAAATTTCTTTGAAATTCATTTAAATCAAGAGTCCCTTAACATAAGAAGTCCCCAAATATGTGGGAAAAACCAGGAGAGCAAGCTACCCAAATCCTTTTCCACTGTATCAATATGGTGATACAACAAGTTCTCTCTAGATAGCACATTACATACTCTCATATATCAATATAGCACCATCTTGGAAATCAACATCAAGATTTGGTGGCTACAAGAGTTAAAAACAACCTCATAAAGGAAGGTGGAATCACAAATTAAAACAGCGTGACTACCGAGTCTTGGTACTTCAACTTTCAATGTTAAAACATTAATTTGTAAATGAATTCCTCGCAGAAAAAGTTAATTTTGTCGTAGATACAAGTCTAGACAATAAACTTATGGCACCTCCGAACGGCTACATCGACCGTCGATGGTGCACGAGGAGTACGAGCGAGTATGACCCTCCGAACGTCTGTCGAGCTGAGGCACGAAACACGTACGACAGGGTGAAACATGAGCCGTGTACGAGGAGGCGAAACCCCTCTCGTGTACGATGAGGTGAAAGTTACTCTTCTATCGAAGTGTAGAATTAGGGTTACAAGAAAATCTTCCCCTCGTCTCTCTACCCCTAGGGGGGTATTTATAGTGTTTGAGAATGGAAAAGGTGAGATTACAATTTTGTCCCCAGATTCGGAGAACTTTACAAGGGTATGGTCATCATTTCCCATCCATAGAAGATATTTTGGGAGAATATTCCAGGTATCTTTGGGGAATATTCTCTGGCATCTTTGGAGGAATTCCTAAGCACGTCAACATGGTCCCTGGCAATGTCGACGCAGACCCCGTCGACGATGGACATCGGGACAATCATTGATGACGCCGACGTAGTCCTCGTTTTGGCGTCGTCGACGTAGACTTCGACGATGACGGACGTCGAGGTTGCCCTTGGCGGTGTCGACGTAGTCCGTGATGACGGCGAAGACTATGGCTGCCCTTGACAGTGTCAATTTGGTCCTTGACGGCACATGCGGAAGACTTTGGAAACAGGCTAGCGCGGGGACCCCTACCCCAACAGTAGCCCCTCGATGATTCGGGCGATCGGGTGACGAACGCCCGGACCGGCACACCAATTCCTAAGGGGTCGGTGCGCGGTCCGAGCTAGTCAGGGATGTACGGACGGTTCAAAGCTTGGAACCGACTATACAAGCAGATGAAGCACGGCTGGTTGATAGGCTGCCACCATGGTAGCAAAAACTGCAGATTCCTTACCGCGGTAGGAAAGTGGCAGCGTTGGGGAGGGAGTTTGGCAACTCTGATTGTCGAACGGTCTTCACGGCTGTGAGCGGGAGGCCAAACTCTACGTCTCTAGAAAGTGCAAGATATTACACTATTTTTGGATGTGCCTCGTTGTTAGCTTCGATTTGAGTGGTCGTGGAGCCAAAACGGACTTCGTATGAGATAGTTATGGCTATTTTTCCAAAACCTCTCAAACCAGGCTTTTCCAGGGTTAAGGGGTGAAGTGTGCACGGTCCATAAGTCTATCCGGAACCTCCGGGCCACACTTCCAGTCCACTCGGATTCCAGATGGAATTTCGGACCAGTCCAGTAGCTCCTGGACTAGCCTGGAAGGCTGTCCGGAGTGCAACCCGGAATCTGGGAAGCCGGAAGTCTATCCAGGAACCTTCGGACCAAACCTCTGGGTACCCACAGAATTAAGGGGCTCAGCTTCGAGATATGAAGCCTGGAGGTCCCGTCCGGAACCTCCGGATGGAGACTCCGGGCGCGTACAGCGCTGAGGGGGTCTGCTCCGAGATATTTCTCGAGCAGCCTCCGAGATATTTCTCGGAGTAAGTCGGTTCCGGCCGGCTATATAAAGCCCCTGGCTCCTTTTTCTCTTTCTTTCTCTCTTTCTTTTTCTCTTTCTCTTTCGGTTCTCTTCCGTATACGCCGCTCGCGCCCGCGTTGCGCTCGTGCCCATGGCCGCGCACGTGCCCGCGCTCGTGCCCGTGCCCACGGGGTCGTGCGTGGCCATGGCTGGGCTCGTGTCCGTGCCCGCGGGATCGTGGCCGGCTGTGGAATCGGCCGTGAGGTTGCGTGTGCACGCGAGGTCGACCACGGGGTCGAGCACGAGGTCGATCGCAGCGTCGCCCGCGGGGTCGAGCGCGGAGTCACGCCCGCGGAGTCAGGCTCCGGGCGCATGTAATTTCACCCGGAAGGTCATCCAGAATCCGGGTAGCCCAGAGGTCTAGCCCGGAACCTCTGGACTAAGACTCTGGGTGCATAGAGCCCCCATCCGGAGATTCATCCGAATTCCGGGCTACCCAGAGGTCCAGCCCGGAACATCCGGACCAAGACTCTGGGTGAACGAAGGATCAAGGGGTTTGACAGGCTTCAGATCCGTTGCGGCGAGATGGCAACATCTCTACGTGTTATGAAGGGAAAGGACTTGCTCGAGGGGGTGGGAGTAGCCGAGCTAGCCGACTCCCGCTTCCTTGGCCCCTCTAGCGCGGATGCGGCGCTTTTCAAGCGCCTGACCGCGGAGGGCAAGATACCCGAACACCATGGCCCCTATGGTGCCGAGGCTCCTCCCCGCACCGCAGTGAGGGGGGTGCCCGGTATGGGGCGCATTGTCGTCTTTTCTTCGCAATTCGATGCTAGATTGCATATCCCGGCAGCGGGCTTACTGCTGGAGGTGCTCGAGTTCTTCAGCATCGAGGTCTCGGACCTCTACCCATCTGCCTTCGTCAGGCTGGCGGCGTTTGAGTGGGCGATGTAGGGCATGGGGATGATCGGCTCCGGGAGGCTCTTCGCTTGGCATCACCAAGCATTGGTGATGAAGGTAAGGGCGACAGAAAATTCTTTTTCAGTGTACGGGACGATGAGCTTCTCTAGGTGCCGGCAGCATACCAAGGCCGAGTATCCAGTGTTCGCCACCCGGGCTAGGTGGCCGGATTGGCGGGGTGCCTAGTTCTACTACCGTGTCCAGGGCTCAGGCTTCACTTGCTCGGGAGGCGCCCGACCTCCGAGGGCCTCTCCCCTTTCCTTGGACGGGAGCGACGAGGCCCAGAAGATCATGCTCCAGCGCTTGGCCCACGCGCTAGCCGTGCGCGACCTGGTAGAAGAGTATCTCCTGTTTGGGATCACGCTGCTCACGGCTGATTGGACGCTGACCTTGGCGCCATCGAATGCGAACCTGCTGCATGGCTTACGGACTCTGGTTGGCTACGTTCCAACTGCGTGTGAGCCTTTTCTAGCCTTCTTTGTTCGCTTTTCCTTTAATCAAGCTTTCGTCGTGGTACTTTACTACGGTTCCTTACTCCTTCTGCAGACAAATCTTTACGGGGCGCGGAGGAGCTGCTCGACTGCTATACAGCCACCGAGGAGGCGGACATGAAGGTAATGATTCAGGGGCCGCGGGTCAACCGAGCGTGTTGGTGCTTCAAGTGGGTGGCGCCTGCTTGACCATCTCCCACACCGACTGGGGGCATGGTAGCGGCCAAGCGCGCTTGCGAGGCGGCTCCGTCTTCACCGACTCAGGTGATCCGCGCTGCGATAGTTGGCGAGCGTCCCCTGAGCCCCGGGCGGGAGCGGCCTAGCCACCGCTCCGGCCGCGTGGAGGTCCACGCGTTGCCTTTGACCCCGTTCGACCGGGAGTCCAGTGCGGACCAGTACGACGACAGCGGTGGCAGGAGCGCTGAGCTACAGGAATCCCCAGATGTCGCCCGTCCCCCCTGGGGGCGACAGACGAGTCGTCGACAGGCAGTTTTAACTTTGGCTCCGAGGGAGGTGGTGAGGCAAACACAGCCGCGTCCGCCGAGGTGCTGTCTGTGCCAGCGACGCCGAGGGGAGCCACCATGATGGCGTCTGCGTCATGCTTGGAGCCCACTAGGCCGACCGTGCTAGCCGGTGGGAGCAGCCCCATGCCGGGGTCTGCATCCCATGCGGATGTAGACAGCGGGGGGTGCTGGGCGCCCCGTTGATCCGGGGGCAGCTGCTCCCGGGGCACTTTTTCGACTCCGAGGTCGAGGCGGGCCTTTTTGACGACCTTGCAGGATGGATCTGCCCTACAGACCTTGAGACTGCCTTCTCTGGGTTGTCGCCAGTGGACGTGCGGACCGCCTCTAAGTCAGCGCTGATCAAGGTAAAGTCTACCCTTGACTTTTCCTTTGCGCACGACATCTTTATCGATGGATTCTGACTACAACTCCTCTTCGTAGAGCTTCCTTGTGACGGAGCGGTTCCTGGAGATGCATGACGTCGAGATCGAGGGCAAGATAGCTCGTATCCGGGTGGTGAAGCGCGGGCCAAGGCTGCTGAGGAAAAGGCTGCGGGGGCTCAGGAGAAGCTATCAGAGGCGGAGGATGTGATTGCCTCCCTCCGTGCCGAGCTTCATACCGTGGGGGTTGAGCGACAGGCTGCCGCTATGCAACAGTAGGAGCTGGAGGCCCTGGTGGCGTCTGTCGTTGCAGGGGTTGGCAAATTTGGCGCAGGACTTGGAGTCTCCCTTCCGCTCCCTGACGGTGGTGACGAGGGCATACCAGCCGCTCGGCTACGCTGGGTGGCCGTGCTCAGTGCGGCCGCGCTGGAGGCGATTCCAACGCACGCCCGGGACTGCGCTTAGGCTTCTGTCGAGCTAGCATTCACCTGCTTGCGCGAGGCCGGCTGCGACCCCGCGGGCAGGTTTGAGGCGTCGGACTTCGCCCTTCCGGCGAGGACGAGGATGGAGGATGCTCGCGCGCACGTCCGGGCTAGTGTCCGAGCCTTCCTGGCGCGCGTATGGGACAGACGTGGACTGAAGTACGTCGCTGGGCTCTGGAAGTCTCGGGTCCCTTGAGAGACTCCTGGGGGGCTGCCCGCGGGAGCGCCCAGCGGGCGGTCTCCACAGGTGTGAGTTTTACCCCTAGCTTTGTGCCTTTTGCTTACCTTAGCGCGGCAGGGTTTTCACTTAGTCTTTTGCTTCTTAGTACCTGGGCCGCTGTTGCATCGGCTTGAGCCCTTTAGCCCAGTAGACCATCTTTTGCTAGGGTTTACGTGATCGGACATGATCGGACTTTCCTTTGTAACTCTCATGTAACTTGTTAGTTATTAATGAAAATCCAGAAGATTTACCAAACTTTGCACTTGCTACTTGTGAATTTTTGTTATTTGGTTTGTAGGGTGACGGCTTTCGATGGAAGGCGAGCACGGAGCACCTGGGGACAACACTTGCTAGGCCTGAGTCCACAAAGCATTGTGCTTCACGCGGGTTAACGAAAACCGAGCGGCCGGACAATGACGTGCGCATCTTGAGCAATGCAGAGGTCACGGTGTTCCTCGCGGGCCTTGCCCAACGCTCCTAATGAGTTTGAGCTTTTCTCATCATAGCTTTGTGGTTGTTTCAATTTTTCGATCAATTGTACTAAGTATGCATGCATCTTGTAATAATGGAGGGGGCATCGGTGGGGATACAACGTTGACGATGTATAGTACAGTATCTCCTATATAAGGAAGTATCCGTATACGATTCCCTGGGTTACCGGAGCACAATACGTGTCTGGTAAGGATCCTAGGAGATAATGTAGCCCTCCGTATGGAGGAAGGACATCCCTTAAACTAGGAAGTCAATCCCGACGTTTGAGGAAGCCAGAGTTCTACTCGGGCATAAGTCCAGGTCCGGTACGACTCGGG
The DNA here is from genome assembly GCA_019208055.1 of Stipa capillata. Lineage (NCBI taxonomy): Eukaryota > Viridiplantae > Streptophyta > Magnoliopsida > Poales > Poaceae > Stipa > Stipa capillata. The sequence continues at coordinate 4,927 of JAGXJF010005667.1, read as the reverse complement.
GAGCCCCCTATAAAAGTATCAGCAATCCTATAGGGAGGGTGAGGAGACAGTTAAGTCTAACAGGTCTTAGAAGAAAGAGAGATCCCAACGATTCCCACGAGAAGACCCGCCGCCTCGAAGGAGTCGAGACCAGCGGAACTAGTCATCGTAGTCTCCGATTAGGCCTAGGATAGCCACTGACATATACATCCCTTGTAAAGACATTCTCTGATCAATATATATGAACAGGACGTAGGGTTATTATCCTGAGGGAGGCCCGAACCTGTATAAAAAGGGCGTTTCCTTGCCGTTAGATCCCTTGGCCTTGTGCCCTAGAGGTCCCTACCCCCCAAGCATCACCGTTTTACGAATATCTTAAGATCGGTGGTTTACCGATCATCGATAGACATCGTACCCCACCTCTCATCCGAAAATAATTAGCGCTCGATGGCGTGGTTGAGAGCGGTTGTTCCTTTGCGATATGCAGTAATTGAAAAATAAATATGTTGCTGGGTACTTGGTACGACGCTTTATGCCTTATTCAGAAACACTCAGCGTTTGAGGTGGCTCGACACCGTGGGGATTTCATCGTTGCACGACCCCGGAGGGAAGGGACACTATCCCAGACGGAGATGGCTCGACATCGCGGGGAGCTTATCGTTGCACGACCCCGGAGGGAAGGGATACTCTATCTCGGATGGAGATGGCTCAACATCGCAGGGAGCTTATCGTCGCGTGACCCCGGAGGGAAGGGACACTCTATCCCGGATGAAGATGGCTCGACATCGCGGGGAGCTTATCGTCGCGTGACCCCGGAGGGAAGGGACACTCTATCCCGGATGGAAATGGCTTGACATCGTAGGGAGCTTATTGTCGCGCGAACCCGGAGGGAAAGGGCATTCTATCCCGGATGGAGAAGTTGGAACCTATTTCGAAGGGGCATGATGCCACCGTTCTGAGATTTTTATTGAGGCTTAATAAGGCACGAAGGCCAATTATAGAAGGTGGCGATGGTCGATGCGGCGGCCTTAACCCAAGTAAACGAACTAGCGGGGGCAGCGACCGACGCAGCGGTCTCTACCCTAGCTGTACTACCGAAAATACAAGACTGCCGATGCAGCGGCCATATCTAGAGGAACTGGAGCTACACATAATACTTGCGAAGATTGTCAGTGTTCCAGCTGTGCTTTAGCTCGACCCCGTCGAGGGTTGCTAGGTGGAACGCTCCCGGGCGAGTGGCACGAACCACCTCATACGGTCCTTCCCACTTTGAGCTCAGCTTGCCGTCGGCCTCTGGATTCGCCTTCTTCTTGAGCACGAGGTCATCGACGTGAATGGGTCTTGGGCGAACAGTCTTGTTGTATGCCTTCGCCATGGTGGCCTAGTACCGATCGATGTTGAGAGCAGCCTCCTGCCGGACGGCGTCAAGTGCTTCGAGAGATACTTTCTGGGAGCTTTCGTCGATGATCGTTGCAGTGCGCAGAGGCCCAATCTTGATTTCTTCCGAGGTCACCGCTTCATCCCTGTATAATAATTTGAAGGGTGTGAAGCCGGTGGCCCGATTGGCTGCCGTGCGGGTGGACCATAAGACGCTAGGGAGCTCGTCCGCCAAAAGACCCTTGGGCAAGTTGAAGAGGCGTGTGTAGAGGCCGGAAAGGACGATCCCATTGGCTCGCTCGACGGCGCTGTTTGCCTTTGGGTTAGCCATAGAGGCGAAGCATAAGTTGATGCCGAGGCAGATGCAGAATTTTTGGAAGGGGGCTACGTCGAACTGTGTCCCGTTGTCGACGGTGCGCTCCCTCGGGACGCCGAAGCGGCAAATGAGGTTCTTGCATACGAACCTCTGCATGGCTACTGATGTGATCTTGGCCAAGGGCTCGGCCTCGATCCACTTGGAGAAGTAGTCGACGACGACGACGACAAACTTGAATCCGTGGCTCCTTGATCCGAATGGGCCGACAAGGTCAACGCCCCAGCGGACCAGTGGCCACAACGGTGGAACGGGCTGCAGCTCGTTCGCAGGGAGCTTCGTGCCTCGCCCCATCCATTGGCATGCAGGGCACGTTTTGATGAGGCTTTGTGCGTCGCGAAGGACGGTGGGCCAATAGAATCCTTGACGGAACGCTTTTGAAACGAAGGCGCGGGGGGCGAGGTGCGATCCACACAGCCCTGGTGAATCTCGCGGACCAACTCAAATCCCTCTTCCTTGCAGATGCATCGAAGGTAGGGTGCGCATACCCCGCGTTTGTACAGAGCATGGTCGTGGATGACGAAGCCCCTGGCCTGACTCTTGAGCCTTCGTGCCTCTACGGGGTCAGTGGGCTTCGTCTCATCGGAGAGGTAACTCATGATCGGGACCCTCCAGTTTTGCTCGCTGATGAGGCATATCTCTGGGAGCCCCTTCGTGGCTGGCTCCGAGATCACTTCGTAAAGAGCCCCTAGGGGGGTCTCGGTCTTCGTGCTGGCGGCACTTGCGAGGCTATCGGCGTCGGCGTTCGCGGCACGTGGGATGCTGCGAACAGTGATGCCGGCGAAGTGCTTCTCCATGGCCTGGGCTAGGGCTAAGTACTTGATCATCTCGAGGTCTTTGGCTTGGCAGCTCTTGTCGATGTGGCCGGCGATGAGCTGTGAGTCGCTCTTGACAACTATCCTTCGCACGCCTGATGCACGTGCCTTTCGAAGACCAAGGTAGAGTGCTTCGTACTCCGCCCCGTTGTTGGTGGTCTTGAACTCAAGGTGCGCACTGTAGGAGGTGACGTTGCCCTCCAGGGATTTGAGGATCGCCCCGGTGCCGGCGCCTTCCGAACGCCACGAGCCATCGACGTAGATGGTCCACAACGAGTTGGAGGGGTTCGGAGGCGCTGGGTGTTCCGACAGAGCCCATTCCGCCAGGAAGTCTGCCAACACGTGGGACTTGATCGCTGTCCTCGGCATAAATTCAATGGAGAACGGGACGAGCTCAGTTGACCACTTGCCAACGCGCCCAGAAGCTTCCTTGTTGCGAAGCATCTCGCCGATTGGGAAAGCCGACAGTACTCGGATCGAGTGGGCGAGGAAGTAGTGTCACAGCTTCCGTGACGCCATGAGGAGTGCATACACGAGCTTCTCCAGTTCAGTGTATCGTACCTTCGTTCCTTGCAGTGCCTCAGACACATAGTAGACGGGGTGTTGGGTCTTGTCCTTCTCCTTGCAAAGTACGGCGCTTACCGCGACCGGGGTGGCCGCAAGGTAAAGCAACAACGCCTCCCCAGGATCGGGGCGCTGCAGCAGTGGTGGCGATGTGAGGTATGTCTTCAACTCCTCAAAAGCGGCTTGACTTTCACTCGTCCACTCAAAGCCGGAGGATCCCCATAGTGCCTTGAAGAATGGGAGTCCTTTCTCAGCCGAGCGGGAGACGAACCTTCCCAACGCGGTGCGCCGCCCCGTCAACTTCTGCACTTCTTTAACATTCTCTGGTGGCCGCATGTTGAGCACGGCCTGGATTTTCGCCGGGTTGGCCTCAATACCCCTTGCCGATACGAGGAAGCCAAGGAGCTTTCCCGCCTGGACCTCAAATACATACTTCTCCGTGTTGAGTTTCAAGTCCATTTTTTTGAGGATCTCAAACGTCTCTTGCAGGTCCGCGGCGTGGGTGCCGGCGAGGACGCTCTTGACGACAATGTCGTCAACATACACCTCAATGTTCCGCCCAATCTGCGGCGCGGGGGCCTTGTGTACGAGCCGCGCGAAGGTTGCTCCAGCATTTTTCAGTCCGAAGGCCATTCGAACGTAACATAACGTCCCAGAGGGCGTTGTCGGCAGAATGGGGCCCAGGGTCCCCCGAACCGCCGGCGCAGGCCAACCAGAGGCCACAGGGCGTGACACGTGGCGGCCTTATCGGCAAAGGCCCCGCTGGAGAAGCAGGTGGGCCCGGTGGTCAGACCCGGGCACTCGGGGGATTCCCCCGAGTGCCACGTTTGTGCGAGCCATCTAAGGGCCTTGCGGTCCCGAGGGTCCAAGGCCCAAGAATCAAGGAAGCGCTCGGGGCCCTCTCCCCGAGCGACCGGCATCCCGCAAGGCGTGGGCCCAGAAGAGTGCTCGGGAGGGTCCCCGGGCGGACCCCCCGAGCACCTCCCCCGAGCGGAGTCCCGAGCGACCCCCCGACGGACGCTCCCCGAGCGCCCGGGGTCGGCCAAGGCAGTCCGGGACAGCTGGCGCTCTCCGAGGCCGAAGGGGCTGCTCGGGGGCGGAAGCGCTCGGGGGTCGTGGGGCCCCCCGGTGGGGCCCTCCTCCGGGCTGCCGCAGCAGTAAGCTGGCTTCTTCCATAAGCCTTAGTCCCGGCAGAGGCATTTAACGCCTGTCACTCAGGCATTAAATGCTAAAGTCCCGTATGGGCATGATATCGGTCAGACCGGTCCCATCCCCGCAGGGCAAATCCCTTTTTGCCATAGCCCCTGTCAGGGGATGGGGTCCATCTGACAGGGTTGTTGACCGGCCAGGCGCGCTGCCCCGCGCGCCCGCGTCGCTGTCACCCCTTTCCGCCCCTTTGGGTCAAATCACCGCGCGCCTCGTGGCCCGCGTTTGGTCGCTGACGCGCGGGGCCCAGGGGCGGATACTTCACCGACTTAGTCAGGAGGGGCCCGGCAGGCCTCTCTTCGCGGGTCCCGCTGAGCATAAAGCTGTCAGCCCCCCTGGCGGAGGGCATGGCGAGAAGACACGCGGCGCGAACACCGGCGCGGCGCATTAAATGAAGAGGTAGGCGTTTCCTTAGCGCTCACGATACCAGGTGCAATAGTCTTTGCTTGGCCTCTGTGGTGAACCCCCGGCTATATAAGGGGAGTTCCCAGACCATGCAAAGGGTTCGGATTCCAGAGAGAAAAAGGGGCGCTGGTTAGACTTCTTTATTCGGTATTAGAAGATCAGCCAGCCTGTTTGTAAGGAAGAACACCCCTGTAATCTTGATAGAATC